>JAAGAY010145256.1:834-38683 GCA_011801015.1 Ardeotis arabs | reverse complement strand
GTGCAGTGTGTATGTTGCAATCCTAGGAGAACCTCCTAGAGCTGGGCATACTCAGCCATGAACCTCTGGTATATCACTGCTTCCCAAGGAGTGTATTTGGCTTTCAAAACATTTTTTTTTTTTTACTGTGAAATGATGTCCATCATGTAGTCAAGTGTGCTGGACCTTTTCCTCATAAATCCATCTCCTACAATTACAGCTTCCTTTGACTAAAACAGTAGTATCATTTAGGTGCTGAGCATTCTCAGCTCCTACTTACACAGACCTGCAGTATCAAGTGTCCTCAAGTTCAATCAGTTTCATCTGGTTTAAATCTTCTTTTGGCTGCCCATATAACCACTTCAATAAACCTCTCAAATTAATGGTGGTTAGAAGGAAAATTATTTTTATCATCTGCAGATTTTCTTGTATCATTTGTCTGGCATGTATGTTACAGGGAAAATATTTTAATGGATAACAAATCCTTAATGTAGCCTAATATCTTTGTACTACATGCTCTTGGACAAGCAAAATTAGAGCTATATATCTCTAAGTCTCATTGGTTGTAAGCATTTATATATATATATATATATATATATATATAGCTTATTGTGTCAGATTGGCAGATCTTTTTTAAAGTTGGCAAAGAGCTTTGAACTCTGGGCTTTTTGAAGAGAAATGTTGTTTCCTACCGAAGTTATCTGTAGGCAATATGTTTAACTTGGATGATCTATGCTTATTTTGTTGCTTAAGGCTACAGTTTCTATCCAAATACTTTAATGTTCATAAGCTAAAGGTATCAGGGCTATTCTCATCAGGTATGTTGTTCCTTCTCATAGAGAGACATATGCAGCTTTCACTGAAGTTTGATGATCCTGTATCTTTGCTGCCAATAACCTTGTTTGAAAATGTTTAAGAAGTAACCTCAGCTCTGCAAAGTGAACTGAATAGGCACCAATTGCTCACTCCTGTAAGCAAAGTGAATTTTCATGCCCCATTAGAAAACAGTAGTATTTGCACTTACGTAAGAATTACCCCTCTGTAATACGTCTACTTGTCTCTGGGAGCCTTATGCCAGAGAGCTGAGAAAAGACATGATGGGTGAACTTAGTCATGGCCAGCAGTTGTTCGAGGAAATGACATGCTAAGACACCTGTAATTTTTGAACTTTTTGGTTTCAGCCAAGTCTGAGCTTTTAAAGATTGCACTGGGATTTCTGCTAGCAGAAGGAACAGGGAGTTGAGCCTGTGCCTCTCAACACATACAATCTGATATTGCTTTTTCAGTACTTTTCTAGTTCTGGGTAAGATTTGATCGACATCAGTCAGACGAATAGCTGTGGAAGACAGCAATTTCTCTTCTTGCCATTATAGCAATCTGTATGCAACCATCATTATCAACATGAAGGGCAGCAGTAATTACAGTGTAATTATCTGTGCATCATTGTTTCAGGTGGCTCCAGTTGCCTGCAAAAAGTGTTCAAAAATCTTTTCTCTATAATTTTTGCATAAACGACAGTTCAAATACCACCATTACCTTTACGGCTGCAGTAGTGCACTATTTCTGACAAAAATAAAAAAGGCAAAATGGTGATACTAAGTGTTCAAGACTTCTTGGAAGTAAAATAATATTAGTCACTAAAATAGCTTGCTCTCTTCAAAAAATTAATTATCATTGGTGAACAGACAGATAAAAATAATATAGAGGATCATATATAAATATATATATATTTTATATATATATATAGTGACAGTGACTTTCTAGTTATTACTTTGTTTCTCTAATATTCCCATGCTGCTTTAGATGTCGGTAAGTTTTCAGGGTTCATGCACCATATAGTCATTAAAAGAGTTGTTTGCACTCCCATGCAAGTTCTTCCTTTTCAAAGTTTTCATAGAAAACTTTGATTTACAGGATGTGATTGTAATTATTCTCAGATATAGAGAGTATCCAGAGTCAAATGTACCCCTCCACAACTGAAACATAACATAACATAACATAACATAACATAACATAACATAACATAACATAACATAACATAACATAACATAACATAACATAACATAACATAACAACAGTGACAGGACTTGCGTATTGGTGGACAAGGGAAGACCAACTGATGTCATCTACAGAAGACCAGCTGATGTCATCTATCTGGATATGTGTAAAGCATTTGACACTTTCCCACATGACATCCTTCTTTCCAAACTGGAGAGACATGTATTTGATGGACAGAGGACTCGGTGGATAAGGAATTGTCTGGATGGTTGCACTCAAAGAGTTGTAGTCAGCAGCTTGATGTCCAAGTGGAGACTGGCGACAAGTGGTATTCCTCAGGGGTCAGTATTGAACTGGCACTGTTTAGCATTTTTGTCAGTGACATGGACAGTGGGATTGAGTGCACCCTCAGGAATTTTGCTGAGAACACCAAGCTGTGTGGTGTAGTGGACATACTGGAGGGAAGGGATGCCATCCAGAGGGACATTGCTCAGAGCCCCGTCCAACCTAACCTTGAATGTTTCCAGGGATGGGGCATCTACCACTTCTCTGGCGGCAACTTTTTCCAGTGTTCCACCACACTCATTGTAAAAATTTTTTTCCTTATGTCCAGTCTGAATCTGCTTCCCTCTACTTTAAAACCATTACCCCTTGTCCTGTCACAATAGAACGCGCTGAGCAGTTTCTTCTCATCTTTCTTATCAGCCCCCTTTAGGTACTGGAAAGCCACTATAAGATCTCCCTAGAGTCTTCTCTTCTCCAGGCTGAACAGCCCCAACTCTCTCAGCCTGTCCTCATAGGACGTTCCCTCCAGGAACGAGGAGGGGGAGCGAGTGGCTACATAATATTTAGTTGCTGACTGGGGTTAAACCATGACAGGCATGGACGAAGGATCACACATGCTTTTTTTATTTATGGTCTTAAGTGTCATATTTGTTTTCTTCTATGTTATTTTGCTTTTTCCTCACCTAATTTTTATTTCCCTTTCATCTACTAGCAATATCTCTTGATAGAAACTAAACAAGACTAACAGATGTTCTCTTTCTTGGCATTGTCAGGGTTTGTGTTCTGGTAAAGTGAAAAGGGAAATTGTATATAAGGGTAGTCTTCTGTCTACCAACAGAGCACTAGACATAGATTCCCTCTAGTCCTCAAGGGACTAATGGAATCATCTTTCTTTTCCATTAGCATTGCCAAGGTCAGCCAGTGTTCCTGATTGTATGATGCAAAAGTTATGAAGATGTGCAGTCCGTTCCCCTCTCCCATCGAAACTGGGTTTCATTTGGCCCTGAAGCAGTGACTTCTGAGCTAGCATCCCCTGAGCTAGTGCTAGAATGGTAAGTGTGGCTTTGTCAATGCTGAGTTCAGCAATGTGGTAGTTTACTAGAGGATAACTCAAGAATTTCTGTGCTGCAATCTATTGCTCAGTGTAAAAAAGCAAAGCATTGCTTGCAGAATATGTACATTCATTTTATTACCTCTTCCAGACACCTCTGTCTGCAGTTTTGCATAAGCAGTCACATTCACAAAACGTTAGAAAGGGAGAAAAAAAATCAGCTTAGCACAGTGATAGAGTGCATGAGCATTTGCTTAGATATCCTGAGTGTCTGAGAAGATCTGAAACTATCCTAGGTTTTTATAGTGTTATAGTTCCCCTATTTTTAACTTGAAAATGTAATAACCAGGTTTAATAAGATTTAAAAAAAAAAAATTCCAAACATAAAATATATTTTTTCTTGCATGTAAACTGAAGAAAATGGAAAGTATATTCATATAAGACAAAAAAAAAAGCTGTCATTAAGTCCACCATCTCCCCAAAACCATATTCTGATAATTCCAATAAACAATTTCACTGAGGGCTACAGAACACTGAAATATCAACTTTACACATTCAGAATTTAACAGTCTAAATTAAAAGACTGAGCAATCCACCAATTCATCTAACTAGTAATGTTGATCCAGATTCAATTCAGACTTCCTCTGGGCAGGGAAAGTATTCCTCCGGTTGCTTGAGTTCACTGTTCCTCACTTCTGATGCCTCTTCTTAATATAACAGTAGGAGAATTCCCCTCCACAACAATTTAGATGGAAGCAAAACCTGGATAGGAGTAGGTTTGTTGAATATCAACCTATGTAATGCAATCAGTCTGCAATAACTAAATTTCTTTTTAGAAAAATCTAAAAGGTATCTTGACCACTGTTAGGACTGAAGTGATAGGAGTGAGTTAGTGCACTGGTAAACTAGTATGATAAAATCCACCTCAAACCATTTTATATAAAATCTGAAGTTAAAGTTAATGTAAAATGTAACAATTCACTTTGCTATCCATGTGACACTTAAAGTTTTGTATCTGGATTAGTTATATCTTGGATAACAAATAGAGTTTACGGTGTTTAAAAACCTGGAGGTTTTTTTAACACTACTGCTTCATTCAGATGGACTGAAGATTTTCAGCATCTCAGAGTTATCAACATGAAGGCTAAGATTCTTAAAAAATAATTTTGTTTGCATTTTTATGGTGTCATTTAGACCTTAAGATAAATCTCACAGACAAGAGTTATAATTATCAATCTGCAAAGAGTGTGATTCCTTTGAAGAGTAGATTTATGGCTTCTGATTCAATTAGAATCAATCATAATTAAAACATTATACAAGTCCAGAGCATGAAGATTAAAAACACATCTTCTAGTTCATATGTAGTTGTTCCCAAAAACCCTCACATTACAATAAAGTAAGTTAATCAAACTTAAAAAACAAGAAAATATGTCACAACCTGTTATTCAACAGTTGACTATCATTGAGGGGAAAAAAAAAAAGAAACAATTTCACTTGACTCTTATATCTGTGCACATTTATTTTCCTTTGACCTGCTCATTACGTTAGAAAAAAAAGATTTCAGAGGTAAGGATAGCCTATAAAAAGTATTGCTTTTCCTTATGAGATCAAAGATAGGTTGCTTTTCTGTTAATGGTATTTTGTATTACTCTGTTTTTTCTTTATTGGCAGTGTTACAAAATGCCATCGCTGAAATGGACGATAGGGTGATGTTTTCTCATTCCTGAAGTGGTATAACAGATCAGAAATAACTACTAATTATAGAGTTTCCTTTTGAGTACGAATTTCTGTTTGTGAAATTCCAAATTGTCAATCTGGCAGCAAATTAACAGTGTTGCATTTTATACAGTAGAGAAAAAATGCCATAATGTCTACAAAAGAATCAGAACATGGGTAGAATGTAGTCTCATTTTTGTCACATATATGAAAGACTCAATTAATCGAATTTTGTGAATTCTTCAAGTGGCTAGTCAGCTTTTCATCAACGTATTACTAGCTGCAAATATATCTGGAAATCTGTGCAGCTCAGGAATAAGTGCCTGAACAAGCACCAAACAGAAATCAATTACAAAGGCATGTAGATTATGGGGCAAGAGCAGATATGCTCACCCACTAGAATTATGGAGCAGATGGAGGCTCCACAAGAAGCAGAGGATCCCCTGTCCTCTTACCACTATGTAAGATGAAGGGATCTAAGAAAGGGAGGGGAATGGAACCGGTCCCTGCTCGGAGCAGCAGGCAAATCCCCTCCTGGCCTCCCTCATCTCCCCAGTTGCCCTTACACAACAGATATTGGGCTCTGGAACTTGAGGGCCAGGCAAAGGAAGATGTAGGTGAAGGTCCATCCAGGGAGTTGCTTAGGGAGAGCCAGTCAGCTCCACGCCTTGTGACTGCTGTTGTTAAGGAAAAAAAGGAGGGTAATTGTCATAGGCCCCATAGCTGACGAGGCTAATTGAGAGGGCTTTAAACTAGGTTCAAAGGGGGAAGGGGATACAATCAGGCTCACTAGAGATGAGCCTTGAGGTGATGTGCCAAGGCTGGGGGTGAAATCGATAGCCCAGCTCAAGTGCATTTACACCAATGCACACAGCATGGGCAACAAACAGGAGGAGCTGGAAGCCATTGTGCAGTGGGACAGCTGCAACTTAGTCACCATCACAGAAACATAGTGGGACAACTCTCATGATTGGAATGCTGCAATGGATGGCTATAAGCTCTTCAAAAGGGATAGACAAGGAAGGAGAGGAGGTGGGGTGGCTCTGTATGTCAGGCAGTGTTTCGATTGTATAGAACTCAACAATGGTGATGATAAAGTTGAGTGCTTATGGATAAGGATGAGGGGGAAGGCCAGCAAGGCAGATATCTTGCTACAAGCCTCTTATGGACCACTCAATCAGGATGAAGAGGTAGATGAAGTGTTCTACAAGCTGCTGGCAGAAATCTCACAATTGCTAGCCCTTGTTCTTGTGGGGAACTTTAACTTACCAGGCATCTGCTGGAAATACAACACAGCAGAGAGGAAACAGTTTAGGAGGTTCCTGGAGTGTGTGGAAGATAACTTCCTGACACAACTGATAAACGAACCTACCAAGGCCATTTACAGACAGAGAAGGGCTGGTGGGAGATGCAGTGGTCAGATGCCATCTTGGGCTTAGTGACCATGAAATGATAGAGCTTTCAGTCATTGGAGAAGGAGGGGGGTCAGCAAAACCACTACCATGGACTTCCAGAGGGCAGACTTTGGCCTGTTCAGGACACTGGTTGAGGGAGTCCCTTGAGAGACAGTCCTGAAGGGCAAAGGAGTCCAGGAAGGCTGCATATTCCTCAAGAAGGAAGTCTTAAAGGCACAGGAGCAGACTGTCCCCATGTGCTGTAAGATGAACCAGCGGGGAAGACGACCAGGGAGCTTTTGCTAGCACTCATGAAAAAAAAACCAAGCGTTTACCACTTTTGGAAGAAGGGGCAGGCAACTCAAGAAGAGTACAGGGAGCTCATAAGGTCATGCAGAGAGAAAATTAGAAAGGCAAAACCCCAACTTGAACTCAATCTGGCCACTGTTTTTAAGGATAATAAGAAATGTTTTTACAAATATCTTAACCACAAAGAGATAGCTAAGGAGAATCTCCATCACTGGATGTGGAGGGGAACACTGTCACCAAGAATGAGGAAAAGGCTGAGGTACTTAACACCTTCTTTGCCTCAGTCTTCAATAGTGAGACCAATTATCTTCAGAGTGTTCAGCCCCCTGAGCTAGAAGACAGGGATGGAGAGCAGAATGAAACCCCCACAATCCAGGAGGAAGCAGTTAACAACCTGCTATGCCACCTGGACATACACACAAGTCTATGGGGCTGAATGGGATCCATCTGAGAGTACTGAGGGAGCTGGCAGACGAGCTTGCTAAGCCACTCTCCATCATTTATCAGCAGTCCTGGTTAACAGGGGAGGTCCCAGATGACTGGAGGCTTGCTATTGTGACGTCCTTCTACAAGAAGGACTGGAAGGAGGATCCAGGGAACTACAGGACTGTCAGCTTTACCTCAGTGCCGGGGAAGATTATGGAGTAGTTCATCTTGAGTGCACTCACTTGCATGTGCAGGACAACCAGGGGATCAGGCCCAGCCGGCATGGGTTCATGAAAGGCAGGTCCTGATTGACCAAACTGATCTTCTTTCTATTACCAGGTGACCCACCTAGTGGATGAGGGAAAGGCTGCGAATGTTATCTACCTAGACTTTAGTAAAGCCTTTGATACCATCTCTCGCAGCATTCTCCTAGAGAAGCTGGTGGCTCATGGCTTAGATAGATGTACTCTGTGAAGGGTTAAAAACTGGCTGGATGGCCAAGTCCAGAGAGTTGTGGTGAACAGAGTTAAATCCAGTTGGCAGCTGGTCACAAGTGATGTTTCCCAGGGCTCAGTTTTGAGGCCAGTCTTGTTTAACATCTTCATCAATGATCTGGATGAGAGGATTGAGTGCCCCCTCAGTAAGTTTGCAGATGACACCAAACTGGACGGGAGTGTCAATCTGCTTGAGGGTAGGAAGGCTCTGCAGAGCGATCTGGACAGGCTGGACCGATGGGATGAGGTGAATTGTATGAGGTTTAACAAGGTCAAGTGCTGGGTCCTGCACTGCGGCCACAACCACCCCATGCAACGCTACAGGCTCGGGGAAGAATGGCTGAAAAGCTGCATGGCGGAAAGAGACCTGGGCGTGCTGATTGACAGGCAGCTGAACATGAGCCAGCAGTGTGCCCAGGTGGCCAAGAAGGCCAACAGCATCCTGGCTTGTATCAGGAAGAGTGTGGCCAGCAAGAGTAGGGAAGTGATTGTGCCCCAGTACTCGGCACTGGTGAGGCCGCACCTCAAATACTGTGTTCAATTTTGGACCCTTCAGTACAAGAGGACGTTGAGTTGCTGAAGCATGTCCAGAGAAGGGCAACAAAGCTGGTGAGCGGTCTGGAGAACAAGTCTTATGAGGAGTGGCTGAGGGAACTGGGATTGTTTAGTCTGGAGAAGAGGAGGCTGAGGGGAGACCTCATTGCTCTCTACAACTACTGGAAAGGAGGTTGTAGGGAGGCAGGTGTTGGTCTCTTTTTCCAAGTAACTTGTGTTAGGACAAGAGGAAACAGCCTCAAGTTGCATCAGGGGAGGTTTAGATTGGATATTAGGAAAAATTTATTTACTGAAAGAGTGGTCAGGTACTGGAACAGGCTGCCCAGGGAAGTGGTGGAGTCACCATCCCTGGAGGTGTTAAAAAAAAGTGTAGACTTAGCACTTCAGGACATGGTTTAGTGGACATTATGGTGTTAGGTTGATGGTTGGACTTGATGATCTTAAAGGTCTTTTCCAGCCTTAAAGATTCTATGATTCCATGATTCTGTAGAAGTGGCCCAAGAGAGATGGTCCTGTATCTTGTCACATATTTGCCCAACTAAGGCAAAGCTTGTAGCAGAAATTCACTATTTGTGAGACTAGAAAGAATCCACACCAGCAGAGCTCTTTAATGCATTCCTGCTGCAAGGAACTCATCAGTCAGGGCTCGCAAATCAACCCTGAGCCATAAATCTATAGTAAACCAGGCTTCATTAGTTCTGGTGCTTGTGAAACTGCTTGGCTTGCAAAAGAATTCTAATAATACTTGTTTGTATCTTCAGTTTTTTAATGAAGATTCTTTTTGAGTATGCCTATGTTCATAAACATACAACATTAAAGAATTTTAACTATTGACAGACTATATTCAATATGATGTTATTGTTAGAACTAGCATAATTTTAACTATTTATCATCATGATCTGATTTGTGTCATTTTGCCTTCAAAAGCTTCACATTGCTTGAACCTTCTTATCACAGTGCCAGCCGGCTTTTTCACACAACATAACCCTAGTCATAGAAATGTTCCTACAGCTTCTTCACTTTATATGCTCATTAAAGTATCAGAATTGAGTCTTGTCACATACATGAGGCTGAGTGCATCCTAAAGTCTTTGAAAGATCAAGGCCCTCATATTCCCACATAAACATTGATAATGTGTTGTTAAGACAGGATACCATATTCTGTTTCAAATGTTACTAATCTGAGAATTTTATACGTAGTGCTTGTTTTTAACAGAATCCTTGCTGCATCTTTAAAAAAAAAAAAAATTGAAAGAAAGACATTGACACAAGATTGGATAAGAAACAAGATTGCTTGCCATTTGTCCAACACCAAAGTTTTCCCATTACAGTTTTACCTTCTCATAGGCTGGCCGGATAAATAAGTGCACATTGTAATCTCTACATCAGTAAAGTAATGGATCAGATTCCTGGATGGATGAATTTATTGTCCTTGTCATTTGATCCATCTCAATTACCGATGAACAAGTTCAATTCTGTGTTTTAGAAAACAAACTGGTGAAATACAGCATGAAGCACTGAAGAAACATTGCCACAGGAAAAAAAGAAAATCTCAAGTGGTTCCTCCTCCCCACTTACAATGGTGACCAAGAAGGGAATGGATTAAGTCCCTAAAAAATAGACTGAAATGAAACAGATGTTTGATAACAGTGCTGAGTCTGCTGAAGTTGCACTATGACAAGGTGCCATTGATCTTGATTCTTCCAGCCTGAACCTGCAAGTTGCATGATCAAGGCCATTTTCAAAACTTCTTTGAGCTTCCCCAGCTTTGTAATGTTGTGCACAGTGTACTCAAAATACTCAAGGACTCCCACACTCGTGCATTAAAGGCACTACTTATACCAACTTGGAATAGTCTGTAAAAGTCAATCTATGCATACAGGATTGGTTGTAAAGAAAAGTGATGAATCTACGTGTGGAGGCTATCTGAAACTGGAACCATCATGTTAAATGTGATATGCTTTTATTTTGTAAACATGTTTGAGGAATGATTTAAACATGCTTTTTTAGTTAATAAAAATAGGTAATACTAGTTATATAGGCACTAAGGTCCTAGTTTGGGGCATTTCTGTGTTCTTATGTTGGACTCTAACACTACTGGCATTTGATATGCTACATTGCTTGAGTTTCCAGACATCTCCATTTATTTTTAATAGCTAAGAGGAAAAGTATCCAACTTTTGGAATCACTGCTTCTCTGTGCAGTGAGAATAAACAAATATCAATTTCACTAGCTCAATAAAAGCGGAAAAAAAACCCCTCAAACCAGCAACCCAAAGGACAGTAAAAAGTAAATTTGCAATCAGATTGGCACATATCTTATATATCCCCAGCTGAAGATATGTTAGGTTCTAAATTAAGGTGGGGCTTATTTGGGGCTTAATACCTTTAAATTAAGAAATCCTCCCCTTAATGTAATTCTAAAAAGACACATTAAATCACTGAAAGTAAATATTGCTTTGCTTCTCCTGACTAGAACAAGAATTAGAACATTCTAGATATAATCTTATCTAAAATAAATAATTTGAAGCTTTTCAATATCTTCATCATATTAAATGAAAGTATAAAAATAAGCCAGCCTACTTTCTAGTATCCCATGGAAACAAATGCGTTTCACACGGGTGGATTAACAAGGACGGCCTTCCAGAGTGCTCTTTTGATTTTTATGAGACATATGGCCATACCCTCAGTGGGAAGGGAGCAGGCTGCACATTCAAATAACCCCAAGGACACTTAAAGGAGAGGAGGAAGAAACTCCTCCTAGGAACATCACATGCCTCCTAGTGAAGAACTCAAGAAGCTGATGACTTTTTGTAGACTTCCCCCATCATATTTCTCTAAAAAGAAGACTGAAACTGTTGAGATTAACACCCAAAGCATATTGAAAGAGTAGACATAACACCAGAGAAGAAGGGTATGTGATAAGAAGGGACTTTTGTCTAACAGTTTTAGCCATGCTACTAACAAGGCTTTCTGCATTAATTATATAATTTGAATTCTTAGACTGTTAAAACAATACTTGAACAAACAATGCCTTCTCAGCTCCGTATACATGGCATGTTTCCTTTTGCAAATTACAAGACTTTGAGTAACAAGACCAGAATTTTATTCAGTGTTCAAGAAGTAAGTGTACCAAGGCTGTACCAGCAGCAAAATGACACCATCTGTCTTGTTCTCAATTTTCTTCCTGACAATACGCACCATTTTTCTGGCTCTTTTGACTGCCACTGAACACTAAGCAGATTATTTCAGAAAACTGACAGATCACTTACCAGAGCTGAGACTGCCAGTTCTGAATTCATCATCACATAGACATGATTTAGATTATTTTTGCTACATGTGTTACCTTACATTCATCTACACTATGGTATATTTGCCAACTTTTTGCTCCCACCTTCCATTCTGTGAGATCCTTCTGCCATTTGTCAACATTGATTTGGCATTTGACTACCTGGAAGAGCTTAATCATCTGCAAACATGGTCATTACATTGTGTACTGCCTTGTCTAGGCCTTTTTATAAAGATACTGAATTAAACCAGGTCCAAAATTCATCCACAGGTGATCCAACTCTGATTTGTCCCTATTATAATATTTGACCATTAAGACTTTTCTTCTTATTGTTAAGGAATTTTGTACCTATGAAAAAGAGATACATCTACAAAGCAAGCAACTTTTCTCCAATCCATGGTAGCTCAGTTTCCTGGCAATTTTTAGTTTAGAACTTTGTCAAGGTTTTTGAAAATCCGAATGTATTGTGTCTACCTGATGCTCCTTATCCATATATTTATTGAAGTCTCCTATGATGCCAGCAGGCTAGGCAGCCAGGATTTCCACCAGACTGTCTGTTTCCCATCCGACTTTCTCCATATCCTTAGTGATCGTACTCCTGGGTACAAACCCTTCTATCCTAAAAGAGATGGAAGTCAGATTCACCAGTTTGCCGTTCCCAGGATACTCTATAGGATCCTACTGTACCAACATTTCTATGGAGATCTTGTAGAGTATCTCAGTATCCTATAGAGTTCCTCTTGTCTTGATGGGAGTTATGAAGGCAGTGTAGCAGATCTCTGGCACCATAACCGTGTGCAATGCAGATGCCGTTGGCTGGAAGTTCTCTAGTTCCTCTTTTGAATGTTTCCAGAGTGGATGTCTTCCACTCCTGCTGCTCTGTTGAGATCTATCTTGCTTTTGGGGTTAATGATAAAATAAAAAAAGCTTTTGCTGAAACTGTAATTTTACATTCTTAGATTACTCAGAAATGCTGTGGATGTTAAGGTAAATGTTAAAATTTTGACTGCTATGATGTTTTTTATTCAGTTAAAAAAATCTGGGAAGCTATAGCAGCTTTGTCATATTTCTGTCCTACGGTATGTATTTAATGTACCAAGAATGTTTATAGGTATTATTTCAATAATGTTTTCAATACTATTTCAATATTGTTTTTCAATATTATTTTATTTGTAATTTTTAAAAATTAAAGGTTGTGACATAAGTAAAGAAAAAAAACACTGAAAATTAGTCAGTTTTCTAGGATGCGTTTTTCCATCTGAATATACTGATTTGGAAGCAGAAAAGTCTATCATGTAAACATACCAGTTTTATAAAATATTATTTTTCAATATTTTAAATGAAATATCTAGAAATATCTTTAATATTATTTTCAAAACAATTTTCTTTTTTGTTTTTTTGTAAAGCAGTCTGTAATATGATTGGCAAAATAGAAGCCTAAAGAGACCCAAAATATTTTTCTCTGAAAATTCCATTCTTCAGAAATTTCAGTAAGATTAATCTGAAATATTATTTTCTCACATGAGGACATCCTGATTCCTGCACACTTCATCTACTAGCTAAATGGAACTATAGTGTTACTCTGCCCTTTTACTACAGTTTCTTCTCTTTTTCTCTGCAAGTTTGTAGAAGGCCAGTTTATCAAGGCCAAGTTGGATGGGGCTCTGAGCAACCTATTCCACTTGAAGATGTCCTTGCTCCTTGCAGGGGGATTGAACGAGGCCTTTAAAGGTCCTTTCCAGTCCTAATGACTCTATGATTCTATGAAAAATATCCTGAGAGTGACTTCTTTTAAGAGTCATCAGCTCCGGACGCTCTGTCATGGAACCTGGAACAGTTTATTTCATATGAAGATCATTACATCATTTATTTGTTTCCCTTTTGTGCAAGGCAACTCTGTTGGATAACATTCAACAGAAAATGCTTTGGAGGCATCTACAGGAGATGTATCAGTCATCAAAGTAGCTGAATGGCAAACATAGATTAATATGCAAGTGAACAGGACATTTTCACGAACAAATAACAGTGTAACTCTAGTGGCAGGATCCTAATTTTAATAGCACAAAGGTCGGGGGTTCAAACTACGGAGCAAATACATGACAAATCTATGTGTTTAGTAATGCAGAAAAATAGAACTTTTACATCGTACATGATAAGAGTCAGTGAACACCCAAGGAAAGTACACATCTGATGAAAGGTCATATCTTTTATCTAGAAGATAGAACAATAAACTGTGATTACGGCTGGAACTGAGCTCTTATTCTTCCTGCAAAATATTATTTGATAGGATTGAGGAGAGGTAGAATGAACCAAATCCAGTGTATGTGAGGAAAATTTAATGAGGTCACCCTTCAGAAGGTTTTTTTCATGGAGAAAACTACTGATGGTATAAAAGATTCCTTTTTTTCTGCCCTGTTGCTCCCAGGAGAAACTTAAGTATCAAATGCAAAGCTGGAACTTGTTAATGAGGCTTTAAAGCCTGTAATTTTTGAAGATTCTCCAGTTTAGTTTCTCTAATTTACTAATTCCTCAGCTCTGAAAATAAAGCCAAGCATTTTTAATGTTCTATCTATTTCATAGATTATAGAAGGGAATAAGGGTGGATATTACATCGCAAAAGAGTGCAAAGAAGACATATTTGTTAAGGAGAAAGGTTTAAAGATAACTTCTTGCCCCACTGAAAATGGCAATATCCCAAAAGAAGAACGCAAACCTCATGTAATGATGAAATACATTTCATGATATCACCTTGGAATTTAGCTTAATATTAAAATAATAATTGGACTACCTTAGAATTATAGAATCATAGAGTAGTTTGGGTTGAAAGGGACCTTTAAAGGTCACCTAGTCCAACCCCCTGCAAGGAGCTTTGGTGCTCATTAGCACTGGTGTATTACTAGTGAGAAAATCTAAGAGGTTTGCATGCTTTGGTAAGCCACTTGGTAGCTAGGGCCACATGAAAATAATTCAATTTTTCCACTGAATCAGCAGTGTCCAAAAAGATAAAGATTAGCGAAAGTTGTCTGCTAGAACTAGCAGCAAAATATTTGTCTTTTACGAGTGCTCTGTAATTTGGTTGTGAGTTTGGTAGTCCTTTTTAAAGAAAAGTTCATTTTTCTATTTTTATTCTGTACCCTAGAGAGTTGTAAATTGGCCCAGCAATAAGACTGCAAATCCTGATGTTCAAAGGCTTGTTTATATAGCAGGAATGTGAAGATTAAATTAAGAAATATCAAGTTTCTATCCTGAAATTTCTGACTCTGCTGAACATGTATGAGAGAAGTCACCAGAAGAACCAGTTTGTACATTCTTATTTAAAGTATTCTTTTAAAAGCCTTACAGAAATCAGTGTTTGATTGGCTGGCTACGCCTCTTCAGTCTTAACAAAACTTTGGAAAAGCATCTCACCAGAAGATCTAGTGTAAGGGGCTGCATCCTTCTGCATGTTCACTGGCTTTCCCTTCTCTTCCTCCGCAGAAACACAGAAGTGATTTTCCTGTGTCATATATTGTGCTCTGATATTTTTGATCCCTAAATTGAGCAAAAAATCAAACTGTTAATTGCTAATTCAGATTCATGTATAATTTATCTAGAAATGCTTATGCATTTTTTCTGATTGCATGTGTGTGATCTCAATGGGAATGCCAGTGAGTGAGGCTTTTTCAGCTTCAGTTCCTACCCAAGGATTCCTTCTGATATGAATGTAACTAGGAGCTATTAAATGTATGCTATTTCCAATTTATTGTGAATGTCCAAACATCTATTTGAATGGACAGGTTTTATTTTAATTCTTGTTCCTGTGTGTATTTTTTAAGTCTCAAGTTTTTGTCAGACCCTTTATATTACAGTATAAGCACACTCATGTGTTACAAATACTTACTTCATAAAATGGAGATAAGGATTATAAAACAACATATTATTATTCTCTTTTGCTAACATAATCTAAAGATCATTAATCATATGGAGATTTACTAAGACATTTAAAATCTCTCAGCAGCAACAAACAGCTGTAATTTGGGAAAATGTCCTACCAGAAAATATTTTCTTTCTTTTGTAATAAGAACTATCTTCCTGAATTTTTCTCCTTCCAAAAAAAGAAACAGCTTGCCTTAGAACAATTTATGTCCTAAACACAGAAGTGTTGAGACTCAAGGATTTTCCAGTAAGATGCACCTAATCAATTTCAGCAGGATAAGCATGATGTGGACCACTTGGAAAAGGAAACACTTTGGAAGCTAATTGCTACTGACTTTATCTTGTAAATCTTTCTGAAAAAAAAATTTATTACAAGGATTAAAGATTTTTATAAGCTGAACAGCATTGACTGGTTGCCTTATTGGCCTTTTAAACCCCTGAGAGATTTCCTTGTTTTGTGCTAGGGTGAAAAAAAAAATAATAGCGTGCAAATGTAGGAAAGTAAGAACAAGGCAAGGAGATATGCATAATAATGTGAAACAAAAATACAAGCACACATAGTCTTTAAGTAATTGAAATGGAGCAGGATTGCACTATTTGCCTGCCAAATTTGTTTCCTTCTTTTCAGTCTAAGTGACATTTGCTTTTATCCCTCTTGCTATAACTTACTTATCGTAAGTAAAAGTTGAAGCAATAAATACTATTGCGTCTGCTAAGCTATGCTAGTTTTGGCTGAGAAAGAGTTAATTTTCTCCACAGTAGTTATTATGGTGATATGTTTTGGATTTGTGCTGGAAATAGTGTTGATAACACAGGGATGTTTTAGTTACTGCTGAGCAGTGCTTCCACAGAGTCAAGGCCTTTTTTGCTCCTCACACCACCCCACCAATGAGTAGGCTGGGAGTACTCCAGAAGCTGAGAAGGGAAACAACCAGGACAGCTGACCCCAACTGACCAAACAGATATTGCAGACCATATGATATCACACTTAGCAATAAAAAATGGGGGGAAGAAGAATGAAGAGGGGAAAATTCAGAGTTATGGTGTTTGTCTTCCCAAGTTACCGTTAGGCGTGCTGGACCCCTGCTTTCCTGGAGATAGCTGAACACCTGCCTGCCGATGGGAAGTAGTGAATAAGTTCCTTATTTTGCTTTCCTTGCATGCACAACTTTTACTTTACCCATTAAACTGTTTTTACCTCAACCCACGATTTTTCTCACTTTTACCCTTCTGATTCTCTCCCCGATCCTACTGAGGGGAAATGAGTAGCAGCTGTGTGGTGCCTAGTTGTTGTCTGGAGTTAAACTATGACAGTTAAATCGTGACATGTGCATTATACATGGATTTTGGAAGTGACATTGCAAAGACGTTGAGTCCATCAGCAGTTGTGCTTTGAATTCCTGTTTCCATTGCTCTGTAATTGAGATAGGATTTTGACATTCAACTTTTGATGGAATAAGTAGAAAACAATAATTTAGGTATTTCTGAGTGCAAATAGCCATTTATATTAATTGAAAATTATCCCTTTACAATGTCAGGTGTTCAGGCACCAGGGTAAGATGATATGACTCTGCAGAGAAGACTGCCAGTCTGTGTACACAGGGGTTCCACTCTGACTAGTGCTAAACAAGACTGAAGCGTGAAAAGCAATGCTAACATAGGACATTGCACAAATTGCCTGTGCGTCCAGCCACATTTCATTTCCTTTTACATGGCAGTGACGTTAGACTCTTTTTTCACTTTCCAGAGGACAAAAAGCAATTTGTGGATTCTGCTCTTCCAAGCATCAGCAGTAGTATTTTTCTCCATTTAAGATGATAGCAACAGGGATTCTCTCTTACCCTCTAATTATACACTACTCATGAAAATGCTTGTTACATTTTTATGTTACTGAATTTTTATATCACGTGATAAAGTATAAAACAATCTGACAAGTCAGAAATATGATTCTATATATTAACTGTATAAAATCAATGCTACTGAAGATCTGAAGACAGCTTTCTGCATTTAATTTTGTAAGGAGTATTTATCAGATATTATCTCAAGTAATGCAGTGGTACTTTTTGCTTTGTAATGAAGGACACATTCCATTAGTTTCTCTGACATTCCTCACAGAGTAACTTGCTAATTATTATTTTTTTTGTTTTACTTTTTAAGATTAACAAGAAGGATCTTGAAAGAGAAGATAATTTGCAGCTGTCTTGATAGTTAAACTGATTTACAAAAGGAGCAACATTCAGCAAGCTTGATCACATGATTCTGAAAACAAATATCTTGGGTTTGGCCTTCTTAATTTTGAGTCCTAACATGAAGTCTTAGCTTTAATTTCTAGGTAGTTTTAAACAATTATGATTTTTTTTTTCAATAGCATCTTGTATATCATAAATTATATTAACTTCTTCTGTTTTATCTGTTTATTCTCAGTACATTCAGACTGGTGTAAGAAATTAGCAGTACAGTGTACCATTATGACGAGAGTAGTGAGCAGGATCTACATATCTTACCTTTCTAAGTTAAGTTTTTTCAATCTTTTTTTACTTTATTTTGATCTGTTTAAAGAAAATACTCTAAGTAATTTGCTAAGCGTACATGGGGAACCTAGCCATCCAAATTTTCCAAAATTATCCCAAAAGCCATAAAAAAAGATGAAATATTTGGTATCTTCTCATCTTCTGGAATAAAAACTGTTTTCAAAGCTTTATTTTATGTTATTGTTATATCAGCTACTTCAGATTCGAGCTCTCTCAATAGTTTAGAATGTCATGTTCAGTTGCATTATCATAGAATCATAGAATAGTTTGGGCTGGAAGGGACCTTTAAAGGTCATCTAGTCCAACCCCCCTGCAAGGAGCAGGGACATCCCCCACTAGATCAGGTTGCTTGCAGCCCCATCCAATCTGGCCTTGAATGTTTCCAGGGATGGGGCATCCACCATCTCTCTGGGCAACTTGTTCCAGTGTTTCACCACACTCATTGTAAAAAAATTTTTTCCATATGTCTAGTCTGAATCTACCTCCCTCTATTTTAAAACCATGACCTCTTGTCCTGTCACAACAGGACCCGCTAAAGAGTTTTTCCCTGTTTTCCTCTAAGCCCCCTTTAAGTATTGAAAGGCCGCAATAAGGTCTCCCCAGAGCCTTCTCTTCCCCGGGCTGAAAAGCCCCAGCTCTCTCAGCCTGTCCTCATAGGAGAGGTGCTCCAACCATCTGATCATCTTTGTGGCTCTCCTCTGGACTTGCTTCAACAGGTCCACATCCTTCTTATGGTGGGGGCCCCGGACCTGGATGCAGTAGTCCCTGTGGGGTGCCACAAGAGAAGAGTAGAGGGAAAGAATCACCTCCCTCGACCTCCTAGTCAGACTTCTTTTGAGGCAGCCCAGGATGCAGCTGGCTTTCTGGGCTGCAAGTGCACATTGCCAGTTCATGTTGAGCTTCTTATCCATCAACACCCCCAAGTCCTTCACCTCAGGGCTGCTTTCAACCCATTCTCCACCTAGACTTGTGCTTTGTGCTTGGGATTGCCCTGACCCACATGCAGGACCTTGCACTTGGCCTGGTTGAACTTCATGAGATTTGCATGGACCCACGTCTCCAGCCTGTCAGCATCCCTCTGGATGGCATCCCTTCCCTCCAGTGTGTTGACCACACCACACAGCTAGATGTCCTTGGCAAACTTGCTGAGGATGCACTCAATCCAACTGTCCATGTCACCAACAAAGACGTTAAACAGCAGTGCTCCCAGTATCGACCCCTGAAAAGGCCACTCATCACTGATCTCCAGTTGGACATTGAGCCATTGACCACAACTCGTTGAGTGTGACCATCCAGCTGTTCCCTTGTCCACCAAGTGGTCCATCTGTCAAGTCTATGTCTCTCCAGTTTAGAGACAAGGATGTTGTGCGGGACAGCGTCAAATGCTTTGCACAAGTCCAAGTAGATGACGTCAGTTGCTCTTACCTTATTGACCAATGCTGTAATGCCATTGTAGAGGGCCACCACATTGTTCGGACATGATTTGCCCTTAGTGAAGCCATATTGGCTGCCACCAATCACCTCATTATTTTTCATGTGCTTTAGTACGGTTTCCAGGAGGTTCTGCTCCATGATGTTGCCAGGTACAGAGGTAAGACAAGCTGGCTTGTAGTTATCGTAATTCTAGTTTTTGTTACACCAGTTTTGGATGTACCTCACTTCTGCTAACCAAGTCCTACTTTTATTAACCTGATGTATCACATAAAGGAATGGAGAGACTGCTGAGAACAGCAGGGAACAGATACCTAGATAGCTCAACAGGGAGCTAGAAAGATGATATTTTCTAGTGAGAAACAAGGACGGTGTAAAGTTTTCAAAAACCTAAAAATTACTGAGCTGATTGATTGAAACTAAGTCTGAAACAAAAGATCTATTTATAAGTATACAGAGGGTAGAGGTATATATCTTTATAATGTCTTTTATATTGTAAAATTTTTCTATACATAAAAGTTGCTTCAAATGTTTACTTCAATGCTGATTGCCCAGTAAAAGTGACTTCACAGTTCAAAGGCATTTTTTGACCTGGTTAGATCCATCTCAAATCTGTGGCTAATGTAGGCTGCACCAAATGAACCTTGAAGGGTTGCATGGAGCTTGATTCTTATTGGAAAATTAACATGTTTCTACATCATCTTGAGGAACAAATACAGCTTAGACAAGTCTCTCTGGCTCCACAGAAATATTACCAAACACAATTCTTCCTTTCATTACCTTGGAATTACATGACTGAAACTCCTAGGTCCAGAGAGCTACCACCTGGCTGCAGAGCACACTGCTTACAAGCTGCTGCTAGAGGTGGGGGACACACAGCTGCAGCTTCAGCAGAGTGTCCCAGAGCCCTGAGTCATCAGAGTAATCCTGGGGCTCACGTCCTCCTGGAGAATGTAATGGTTTGGTATTAGTTATGGAGCTTCGGGTCAAAATGTACATGTGATTCAAAGTAAATAAATCTTAGCAGTTTAGCAGACCTAGTAAAGGCATTACTTGCACTTGTGTTTATAGGAAAACAAATACATTTTGTTAATGATATGCAAGGTCAGATATAACCAGGGGAGAAAGAGGACCAGGCCCAGGAAATGAGATGGAGCAGTAGTTGAATATACATCACTTTATTTATATGCAGATTTATGTACGTAGAAACCAGCCTTGGAAGGTCTGCATGCAGAGAGGAGATTTTACTGTTGCTTTCTTGTTTAAATTAAGCTTCCTTTTCAAGTTATTATTTAATATACACAAATTACTAATCTAGTAACTGGAAAAGGTGGGATGATGAAGAATTTATTTGATTTCACAAAGCTTTCAGCAATATCTCATTTGGTTTTTGTTTGATTTCCAGACCAATTGGAAGTCTGGCTTATCCACTGCTTGATCCTTCACTGCCTGTAGGGATATCAAAGAAATCATGGTGGCAAATATATTTCCCATTTTTGGAAGTTATTCCTTTTGCTCCTCTCTAAAATACATCCAGAACTATTCATTTTGTACAATAACGAACTAGTATATAATTTTGGGTGCTGTGTAGGAGAGGAAAATTGTATCAGCTTAATGCAAGAACTTAAGAAGAATGTATACTTGCATCTAACGCTAGCAACCTCTAGTTACTTTTTTGTTGTTGTTAAAGGAAATTATACAACAAAATATTAGAATTTATAAATGTGAAAGTTATTTTTAAATTACCTATAATTTGTAAATAAACACTTCCATACATTTTTCAATTAGATATTTGTACATAAAATACTGGATTGTTCAGATTTCAGCTGTTTAAGTTACATAATTCGATAAAAGCTGTCTACATTTTTACACAACAGCATAAAAATTCATATAATATATATTTAAAATTATGAGGAAAGGAGGCTTATTTGCGTATTTTTGTTATTAACTCTTACTGAGGAGTGCTATTTGGCTGTCAAGAAAGTCAGGATATATTAATTGACAACTTAAACTGATAGCAACTAACAATTTCATGAATTAATGAAACCTGAAAATTAGTATTTTCTAACTAGATATTAAAGAAAGTGATATCCATGTCAACTACAAATAATTTTTATTTAAATAAGCAAACTCTTTTCTACTTTAATTTCTTTATAATTTACTTTAGAAACAAATTCTCCTGAGAGACACAGAAGAGTAATTATTATGTATGTTCTTATCCTGTCATAACATTACTAAATGAAAATATGTTTCACTTCCTGGCATGGTGAATTTCTTCAGTGTCTTTACTGTCTGATGTAGGGCTATGTTCTTATACTTTATTCACACGGATTATTATCTGCTACTGAAAATTTTAATTTGAAATAGAACAGCTTATTGAATAAATTACTAAGCAATGTAAGAAGAAGGATCTTACAACATTGTTGACAGTGAAAAAAGTTAAAATGATATTGTACCATTTTTGCTGAATTCTAGTTTTGTTCCAAATGTGTTCAGCATGACTTTTTGTATAAGCATGCAATGTATTTCTTAGAATCATAGAACCATCTAGGTTGGAAAAGACTCTTGAGATCATCGAGTCCAACCATAACCTAACACTGCCAAATCACTAAACCGTATCCCTAAGTGACACATCTACAAGTCTTTTATATACCGCCAGGCATGGTGACTCAATCATCTTAACCTAACGGGCTTCATTTATTTGTAATGAAAATGATCTATAACAAAAAATTACATTCAGAGATAAATACAGTTCTTGATACAGGGAGAAGCCATATTTTTCCAATAACAAAGGCCATTCATAATTTTCTGTAATATTACTCTGTTTTCCAGTTCTTACAGTTAGTCAAATCATAACTCTTTAGTTGAATTTTCCAGGTCTTTAATGTAATTTAATTTCCCAGTTGATGTTTGCCCTATCTTCACTTTTTAAAAAGATTAATTTAAAAAAAGAAAAAAAATAACAACTCTCTCCACCATTCAGATCAGAGGAAGATATGATAGTTTGCTCCCACTGAAAATTCATATATCAATTTCATAGAGACTTTTTAAGCTCTATGTTTTGATGCAGGGACTTGCAATTTAATTGTAAGGTTGACAGGTGTTTTTTCCTAGCTTTATTCTGCCAAATTAAGTCTTTTGGAGGGTATTAGTGTCACTAGCTGGACATCGCATCTATGGTGGAAGTTAGGATGGGTAGTAATAAACAGACTGAAAGAAGCTAAAGAGCTATGAGGATTGGGAAAGGAAAATATTAACACCAGAAAAAAAGATTTGTAGGAGTGAATCCTGGGAGCAGTAACCAGGAAGGAGGTGATGAGGTGGAAGAAGAGTGGGAGAAGCTCAGCCTAAAGTGAGATGCAGACAAGCTGTTTCCAGTTACAGAAAAACAAACAAACAAACAAACAGAACTCCAAAACTCCAAACCAATCAGAAATGAACTCTGTAATCGCCATATGCCTACTGATAGCAAATAACTGCAAAACAGTCAAGATATGTCTCATCCTGTACCATTTTGTTAGCTCAGAAACAGGCTAACTATTATGAGTAATGCTTTTAAGTCTAATTGGACAGGTGGCTTGTATCATGCAGCTAAAACCTGATGCTAGTTGTTAGGTCCTACAATATACTTCTTATTTCTCAAGTTACATTTTAAAAATTTAAGTACTAACAAAGATAATTGCAAGACTATCAACTTAAGAGCCTACTCCAGTGACTGATCACATTCCCAGTGAAGAACTTTTTCCTAATGTCCAATCTGAACTTCCCATCATGCAGCTTCATTCCATTTCCTCACATTCTGTTGCTGGTCACCAGAGAGAGGAGATCAACACCTACCCTTCCACTGCCCGCCTTGAGGAAGCTGTAGACTGTGATGAGGTCACCCCTCAGCCTTCTCTTCTCCAAGTTAAGCAAACCAAGTTACCTCAGCTACTCCTCATAAGCTTTGCCCTCAAGACCTTTCACTATATTTGTTGCCCTCTTCTGGACACGCTACTCAGTGTTTTTTTCATACATATTTATACGATAACACCACAGTTCTTGTTTTAAAAATGAGCACCAGGAATCTTGAAAAAAAGTGTATTTTTAGGAGAACTAAAGGTAAATGTGGACAGAAGGCAGAAGGTAATAATTTTTAAATATAAAGTGTTAAACTAAGGGTAGAATACTGAGGGAATAAAGAGGAAAAAATAAAAGGGAAGGATAGACTCAAGCTTGGTTATGCAAGGTTTAAAAGGCAAGTGCAATAACTGGACTCATCTTCAGTATCTTTTAAATTACATTTTAATCAGACACGTGCAGAGAGTTTCAGAAATTTCAGAACAGTTAGATTGGATACCAGTACCCAGTCTAGCCATGGCAGAATGGAAGGCAGTGTGGGCTGTGGTCTTGGCTGAGATGTCGACAGATTTCTTGTTGACATGCCACATCAACAATACTGTATGCCTACATTGTGATCAGATGCACTTCTGATCAGCATATACATGTTTTCTCCAAAACAGTAAGAGCAGAATGAAGTGACTATATCATGGTGCTTAGAGCTGAAGGAAGAGAGTACTGTCATGTCTAATAACACAATGCAGAGAAACGGAATATTCCATCTTTAGATGGAATATTAACCTCGCATTTATATTTCTTAAGTCAAGACCAGCTGTCAAATTCATGCTAGATTTGAACATGTTGCCTTGAATGAATAAATGAAGTCTTGTATGAAAGTATTCAGAAAGGTTTGTTCCCCTGACACCTAGATCACAATGGTAATTTGCAATTGATGCTTAGATTAACCATTTGAGAAGTACTCTTCTGGACTGGAGTACATTTAGGCATAAATATGGTTTGTTATATCCTCAGAGTGATTATTTTTTTTTCAATCTTGTTTCCTCAAACTGAACCCAAGAACAACACACTGGTTTGAAATTAGATTCCATGTAGCCAAGTGTTCTGCCTCCGAATGTGACCATCAACAGACACTTGGAAAAGTCTGAAAACAGGTCAAGTATTTGCATCTACAGGTTGCATCTATGATATGTTTTGGCAAGTTCTCAAGGATGCTACTACCTGTTCTGTGAAAAAACATCCTTGTATTTGTTTAGAAATTCCTATTAACTTCTTTTCATGGTCCTTTTTCCTTCTATTAGAAGCAGGAGTGAACAGTGGATTATCTTAGCTCTTCCCAATTTTGTAGAGCTTTATTACATCCATATAAATAATTTCTTTCCAAGCTGAAGAGCTTTGGGTACTCAATTTTTTTTTTTTCATATGGAATCTGTTTTACACTGCAGTTTTTCTCTGAATATTACAGTTTTCATATATCTCTTCTGAAATAAATTGCTGTATTTTGTACTGTTACATTATATGCTATTTTATGTGGTCATCTTCCAACCTCACCTCTGAAGAAAAACTCAAAGTGTTTGCAGAGCATTACTGAATCTGAAAGCCCTGTGAGCAGCTAGCAAGAAATGTAAGAGCTCTCTGTTTATAAGCATATCCATTTAAGAACACAAGGATCAATGTGCAATGTGCAAAGCTAGCAGTTCAGGTCAATACTCAGGGACTATCAAAGCATTTTATTGCTAATGTTGATGGAAGGGGCACAGAGCTCAGAGAGTCTCAGAGGAACATTAATCCAGTAAATCTAGTTCAAGAATTCCTGTTTATTTTAATGGATCCAAGATGCATCCTTGCTTTTCAAGAGAAAAAAAAAAGATCCTTTGATTGGTATTTTTGTTTTTTTTCTGGTATATTTGCAAATATTATTCCAGACGCTATCAAATTTGGGTCTAGACGTAGAAATAGAGAATATCAGTTTTTGCACTTAACTTCAAATCATATATGTGACATGAAGAAAGGCTGCAATTTCAACTGTAAACAAAGACAAAGGAAGGAAAGATAGCTTTTTAACACAACTGTTACAACATAATTTTTTTTTTCTTTTTTTCTTCTTCTCTGTTTTACTAGTCTTCAATTTAATATCTTTCATTAATATATTTCCAGATTAGATCATACTTATCTGTATGAATTCAGGAATGTATTTATTCAAAAACATTCCTTCCCATTTTCTTCTGGCATTCAGAATACAGCAGAACTTTTAATATTAGAAATTAATTTCCTGTTTGTACAAAACATAGCTTTAGATAATCTTATTTCATCTTCTTATTAGATTCTATTTTTTTCTTTTTTTCCAATTTGATTTCTTGAAATGTCCTTCACGGCTTAGAAAAATAAGAAGCATATGTAAGCTTTGCTTTCAAGTTATTACACTTTCATTTTTCTGTCATTAAAAATAGTTTTTATGATTGCCATTCCAAGATGGACATGCGTATTTACTATAGTCAAACATTTGGTTACTAGCACAATATTTCATTCTCAAGGATGACTTAATTATAGCAAAGCATGCCCTTGATGTACTTTCATCCACGAAAAGCATGAATTAATGAATAGATGTTTGTTCTGCATGAAGTTGACCTCATAGTGAATATTTTAACTTTCAGAAAACTTTCTCTACACAAATGACAGACTTAAACAATTATTCTTAGTTGTGAATAAACAATGTTAAAATATAACTTATTTTATTTAGTTGAAAGCTCTTTCTCTCCTTTGCCTTTCAAGGGTGGAAAAGAGGAAATTTTTCAAATAGTATCCATCTAAACTTCGTATGAGAAACTGAAGAACATCTGTAATTTGATTCTTCTTTAGTAATCAAAGCAACAGAAAGCAATTTTTACTTGGCAACTTGAAATTGTGTTCATGCGGAAGATAGGCACTGTTTAACTTCAGAGTAAAATGGTCTTACTGGAGCTGTAGTTCACTTCACTTTGTTTTCTTCAATGGAGAGAAAGAGTATTCCTTTTATCTGACTTTGAATAGAGCTATCTTTGTAGCACTCTGTTCTGTTTTCAAAGAAGACTTACTGGTTGCCAGCTCTAAGACACAATTTAAAAAAAAATCATATGTTTGTTGTTCTCTCTCACTTAGGACATTATATGACAAAGAAAATCACTTGCAGTAATCCAATGAAAGGTGTCTCAGGGAAAAGCTCACATTTCTTCAAAGTAGAATTTAGATGAAAATTGTGAAAATGAGAACAGTGGGGCAGTGTATTAGCACTTATCTAGAAAAAAAGCAAAGATTATGTTCAACAGTGTTATTTATCAGCTGCCTAAAATGTCTTGTTAGAAATAACACATTTTGAACTTTAGGTATGCTCTTAATGGTTTTGCTGATTTCAAGCCTTAGTGGAGATAATGAATTGGATTATTGAAGATTTAGTAGTTAATGCAATGGCAGGAGTGAAATAGAAATTAGTAGAAAATATACAAGTGTTTACTATTAGCTGCAAACATACTCCAACTTGTAAGATTTTAAGCAGCAGATCTGGATTGTCATAAAGTTTATTAAATTCCATTTTGTTTGGAACTCTATATAAAATGTTTATATTTCCAATTTTTATTTTTTTCTGTAATTCATTATCAAGTAATCAGCCATGAATTGATGTGCCCTTTATTGAACTATTTCTATACTGGACGATGGTAGCTTTTGTGCTCCAGTGGAAATATGGAACTGATTAGATAAGAAGAAAAAAGAATATTAGTTTTAATATAAAAAGGTTTTGAATCCCCATGTATAGAAATAACTATTTCTGAAAAGATGAAAAAACCATAAATATATCTCACAGAACACTAGTTTAGGGTTTTCTGAAAGTGTAATCCTGTTACTGAAAGCATTTCTAGGTTTCTTTGCATGCCTGGCAAGTAAACAATGGCTTAATTTCTAGAATTAGTTAATTGATAGAGAGAATATCAAATCTTATATAAAAATTAGGATTATGTCTCAGTGCAGCCTGTTGTACTCCTCACATAAAGTGTATGGAACATCAGGAAGTGCAATTCCACTAATCAGGTTAAAAACCATTCTATACCATTTGAATATTTACCACACCACACACTGGATGTTTCAGTTTTTTAGGATAAATTAGCCATAATTTCATCCTACTACTGTCACAGTTTAACCCCCATCAGCAGTCAAGTACCACACAGCTTCTCACTCACTCTCCCCCTCCCCAGAGGATGGAGAGAGAATTGGGAAGAAAGGAAAACTCTTGGGTTAAGATGAAGATACTTTACTAGGAAAGCAAAGGAAGATGAAAATAATAAAAAATATAGGGATACTGAAGTATACAACACGAATGATGCACAATCTCTCATCACCCAATGACTGCCCATTCTGAGCAGCGATCACAGAAACAAACCCAAAAAGCGATTCTGAGCAGCAAGCAAAAGAGAGACAGAGAGAACTGCCCCCTAGCCAGCCCCCATTTATATATTGAGTATGACATCCATGGTGTGGAATACTTCCTTGGGCCAGTTTGAGTCAACTGTACTGGCTATATCCCTCCCAGCTTCCTGCACCTGCACATTAGAGAAACCTGGGAAGCTGGAAAAAAGTCCTTGATCTCTTAGCAACAACTAATAACATCAGTGTATTATCAACATTCTGCACATACTAAATCCCGTACTAAATCCAAAACACAGCAGCGACTGAGAATAAAATTAGCCCCATCCCAGCTGAAACTAGGACAACTGTAAAATTCTATTTCTAGTTCTTTGCGCTTGCTGTTGAATTAAATCTAGAATAATAGACTAAACATAAACACGCCACGTTTAAACTTGGCAAAGCAATAGTAAGAGTGTTATTTTTTTACCTCAGTGACTTTTTCAGAGGCAGTTTTGGTATTGATCAATCACTTGCTAGTGATACACTGATGAATAATCTAAAGAAAGTGATTGAGTGCACTAATTATTTTTAATGGAAAAGGCAGATGGATCAGGAAACAATATGTGAATTCTGCAATACAGGAAAGGAGTTGTTAGTCCTGGCACACATGCACACTACTTCTTGATAGTGAGGTTATATATGTTTCCACACATATAGTTGTAGGCTAGTTCCAGTATTCCTCATATCCAGATTTTTAATAAAACCCAAGATTTTCCAGAGAATACAGAGCTTCAATACTCTTGCAGCAGTATGTTTGTCATTCCATTGTCTATTAGGCATAACAGTAACATATCAATTCCAGGAGTCACTTTTTACAGAAATTATTCAATATTTTCCAAATTTAGAGTATTTAGAATTTAATTCATATCTGAAGTATAGTAAAAAACTCTCAGCACTGGTTTCAGTTGAATTTAGGCTGAATAGGGCTGTGAATACTTTCTTATGTAATTCTGCTAGTGTGAAGGATAAATTCAGTGTCAGCTAGACACAGAAAACAAAATTTCCAAAATGATTCATCTATTCACTGACTTATATCTCTGTCAAGTACTGTGGATATCTGTCCATCGTGTTTCTCTGCCCTCCTTAGGCAAACCTCTCTGTTTAAGAGCCTATAGGTGCAGAATAGTTCTGTCTAAAGTAGCCCAGGAGTGCTGAGGACAGAGGTGTCCCCTAAGTCCTGTTGCTTGCTATCATATAGGTACTAAAAATAGGGAGCAAAGTCTTTTTGTTATGCAGAGGTCTGAACCCTTAAAGGCTTAGAAACTTGATCTTTTTTTCTGAAAAATTGCAGAACAGTCAGACTTTATTTTAAGATAGAGCAAAGTCCCATCCTACTCAATAGCATACTGTGTGTAGCCTTCTCCAGCAGTATGGTAAATCTCAGTAAATCCCTTTTGTCTCTTGGGAGAGCTCTGTAGTCACTGGAGTAAAGACTAGACAGCTGTAGATACACTCAGTTTCTATTATCAACACTATTTTACATGGCAGAAAATACCTAGGGATTCACTGGAATGAGAATTCACTGGGATTCACAGGCAGAGAACAGCTCTTTCAAACATGAGTTAGGGCAATCACAGGAGGAAGAGTCGCTGTAGTTTCTGGTACACATCCAAAAGACCATTGTGTGTTTTATCTGGGGAATGTTTCATATGAAGATTATTATAAAATATGCAAACAGGTCTTGAAAGAGTAGAATTTTTTTGACTTTTTTTTTTTTTCTAAGGCTAAAGATGTAAAAATTTGATCCACTATAGTTTTAAGAATTACAGGTGAAGCATATAGATGATACTTTAAAGGCAGATACGAAGAATATTTTACTTAGTTAAACTTCTATGTAATACTTAAACTATGGCTTATAAAACCTTTAGCAGCTGTTAAAAAGAAGGTATTATCCCTCTTCCTATGTGGAACCAGAAAACTTTATCAGAGTAAAGCTGATCCTAGCATTTTGCTTTGAGGATGGTGAGCAGAGACTTCTGTTAATAAATTGGGAAAATGGAAATGCCAAATAGAGAAAACAAATTTATGAGGAATAGCTTTCTATAAGCACATAAAGTGCATGGCTGACTGACCAAATGTTTTGTCAAGATATCTCTCTTTATGAAAATCCAAACTGGAAGATATTTCAAGAAAAACTACAGTTCTGGAAACCTGGATTGGAGGCTTTCATCAATTACTCAAGTAAATAAAAACAGATCTACCAGGACTGTCTGACCTGATGCTGGTGCTCCAAAGAACCACTCAGGTCAGGTCTACTGATACTATAGGAAAATATTGAGTGGCATTTCTGATTTCCAATATGAGAACAATTGTCATCTGTCCTGATTCAATAGGTGTCATTCTACCTAGCAGCAGTCCAAAGTGATGTCATATCACATTTGTAAAGCCAAGAGAGAAGTGGATGCATATTCCATATAATCTGAAAAAGAACCAGTGCTAGGCATCAAGATTAAACCTTCTGGCCCTTTTTGACTGAACAGTAAGATTTATTATTGTTTCTGTGACAAGTGCAAAATAAACTTATTTGAGATGCCGCACACTGTTTTTGCTGTGAACAATGTGTATATCAAGACACAGGGAGCTTTACACATGCCCAAAAGGTAGCTGTGTTGCTTAGAAGATGCTACCTTAAGTGCAGAGGAAAAGGAAGCATTTAGAAAGTGAGATCATACTGCCTTTGGGTTGACAGTGTAGAAACAGACAAGGATTACAAACGATCATTTGTTTCTCCCCAGATTCCTGTGTCTAGGAAACGTGTGCTGCTACAAAAATCATTTAACTCAAAGAAGCAAAGGAGCAATGTTTGTAGCATCAAGACACAAAGTAGTAGCAGTAAAAATGAATTTTAAAAGTACTGGCAGAACAGTATTTGTCTGGAAGAAATTAAATACAGTATTCACACACAGTGACTCCTCAAAATGCAGAGTAACAAATTATATGGGCAAATCTCCTTTCCAGATGCTAAGTAACCCAGTATTTTCAGCTGGAATAAAATAATGTCAAGCAAAGTTCTGTAGATATTTACTTTCCTTACCAGCAGAAAAGTAGAGAAGCTCCCTCTTCTGCAAGGGATTTAAAACCAAGGAAGTAGGTTGTCGTTCCATTTGCTGCATGTGAAAGCCAGCCTAAGCAATTCTGAGCCAGCCACAGAGGTACATTTTATAGGCATCTGTTCTGACCTCTGCAGCACAGGGAGTATGGCTATGCCATCCCTGCCATTTGTACCTCAATGTGGGCCTGAAACATTTATATATTCAAATGAGGTATCTGCTGTAGCTCACCTATTTGCTTTAATTGTATCCATGCTTCACTTGGGTAGCATGCCCTACTGACCCCTTACGCCCACTATTGCACACAGTTTTATTGCTAACTTGAGGGTACTCATGCTTCACCCAGTACAGTTGACCTCACACAAGGTCTGCTTTTGAATTGAAGTAATAAAGGTGAGATCACTGGTTTGAATCACAAGTAAGAGGCACTCTATCCCTCTTATCAGGTGCTTGCAAAAATCATACATGCTTAAGCAAGTCACTCCTCCTTCTCTGCCACACCTGGACTATGACTTTTCCTCTGGACTGGCCAGCCATAAATGCATGCATGTTATGAGTTCAGCATGCTCACATGAGCTCACGGCATTGAGTTGGGATTCAGGTTTAAACCTGAGCCTCCCTGTTGGCACTGGGCATGTCATTTATACACTCCTTTGCACTACTGTGAATTTCACTTGAAGTAGAGCTTGCTTTATTTATGACACATTTTAATTAAGTCATAGGTAGAACAGCACTATAAGCAGAATATATTACCTTACCTCAGGAAAATATTTAGGAAATACCATCAGAGAGATAGCAGGTGTTGAACTTTAATATACTATTTTATTGCTTTCTCTAGTTGATCAGGAAAGAGAGTTGGCAATTTTTGGGTGAGAAATATAATAAGGAAACTTTTTACTTCTTTCCTGACTTTGCTTTTTCCTACCATAAAAGGCAATATTTGCTGTTGAAGACAGTGTGATCTTGCTATCTCTCAGACACCAGAGTCCTCTGAGTGTCTTGAATGAGGTATGGCTACTAGCCACAATTGCTCTTGCTACTGAAAACAGCTCACCTTATTTAAGAGAAGGTCCATTCCATTCTGTAATAAGATTCTAAATTAATATGGTAGTTATGGATTTGGAGGTGTGTTTGATTTTGCAGTTCTGGAAGAGCAAGTACAATCAATTGATTTTTAAAACTTACTGCATATGCAACAAACTCTATATCTAATTTAAATAGGCACTAATCTTACAGACATACATACTTTAAAATTTGTCCTACAACTAGTTTTATAATCAGTTTCTCTCCCACCTAAACAAAAGGGGTGAAAAAATATGATAAAAATAAGAGTCTTCCTGATAATTGTGAGTACAACTCAGGTATTCATCACCAGGCTTTAATGGATCTATTTTTCAAAAGGTGAGAATGCTTTCCTTGCTCTTACAATTTTCTTTCTTCACTCCTCAAACAGTTAAAGATAAAAAAAGAGGAGACAGAGAAGGGAAAAGACATACAGTAGTCTGATATTAATAAGGCTCTGTCTATTTTTTTCTTAGCCTTAGTACCGAGACATGGAAAGCACAGTACCTCAGATCTATTTTTAAGAACAGAGAGGACCTAGACAAAGCCTCCCCTACTTGTGGTTGCTTTGAATCCCTTTTGAAAATTTGGTGCAGCTGTAAGGTTAGCTCTATGTCAGGAGACTTTCTGATACAGTCATTGATTTCTTAATTGCCTTAGAAGTGCTAAGAAAATGTTATGGTTTGTGTGTGTCCCTTACCAGAATTGGAAAAGGTATTCATGAGTTCTTTGACTGAAACATTAGGCTGAACATTGTTGGAGATAACTCTTATGTTATTTATTTAGCAAGGGATATTGACTTAAAAGATAGTCTTTAATCTCCTCATTCCATGCTCAGACACTCCTGGATGCGAACTTAAAACAATCAGTAATCATTGCCTAATTATGGTTTTATTTTTTTTGTTAAGGGCCCTGGTATACCCTCCTTGAGGTAGCCTTGGAAGCTATTTCTTACTTATGATTACAGACAATGACTTTCTTCCCCAACAGGTGTCATAAATTAAAAAATATTGAATTGAGACATTCAGATAAAATTATAATAAGTATCATCCAACTATTTTGTTGCTACTCCTCTTATAGTTATTAAATACTGATTAAAACTTCGATAGCATCTGCGTCATGGTGTTCAGTCACTACTGCAGTCTTCAGTCCTTGAAGATGTAGCATTGCAATGTATTAGTACAAAAATTATCTTCAAAGCCAATATAAAGAATTTGACATATATTCACAAATATCTTCTTTAATCTAAATCTTCAGCTTTCTGCGAGAAAATTTCAGCTGCAATTTCCCCATCATATTATTATTTATGTATTATAATCCTTTGTTATATGCTTTAATTTCCCACTGTGAGAAAATAAAAAGTAATAGCAACAAAAACTGCATAATAGGAATCTCTGTTTAAGTGTACCTGAATCTGAGGTTCAAAGTAGGATATTGTCTTTGAGTATATTTGAATTGATGAGATTTTTGGTTCTTTCTTTCTGTCATATGCAGAAAGTATGTGAAGAGTTCTTCAGGAAAAGATTATATAGTTCTAATATAATCCTTATTGGGATTTTTGTGGTATTTCTGAAGTTTTACTCATATCAGCAAATGGAACCTGAACACCACTTCTTTTCATACAGTAAAGCATATTAGCTTCCACTATTTTTTTTTTTTTTTTAATGAGGGAGGGTAGACAAGAGAAGGAGAGAGGAGGGAATAATTCATAGGAGTTCAAGAATTCTATAATTTATGTGGAAAAAAAAAAACCACAATCCAGTTGTTTCCAAACTTTATTTATGGAAAAAAATACTTGAGAATGCTAAGTCTTGGAACCAGTTAAGGAATCACTTTATAAAAAAGATTTCATGTGGGACCTTTAGGAATATCTCTAGAAGTGTTTCAGTTATACAGAACAGTATTTTTATGTGTTTTCCAACCCAAATCTTCTCAAATTCACAGTATTCATTTCTTTCCGGTAAGCTAGAGGCCAGCTAGTTCCTTCAGGTCTTAAAGAGGAAAATATATGGCAGTCTTGATACTTCTCTAGTCCTTTTCCTCAGATGATTTTAAATTCAAAACCTTTTTATGGACCAGTACCTGGAGAGAGGATCCATCTTGTCAGCAAAAAGAAAGTATTCCATGCTCTTCAAATAATTTATACCAAATTATTCAATATTTTAATTAAAATATATTGAATAATGAATAGTAATATTGAACTGCTCCTAAGTATATACATAGATTCAAAAAAGCTAGCAAAAATCCCATAATAAATTTAACTAATAAAGAAATTTCCATGAGGCATTCTCTGAGTAGAAAAACAAGTCAAAATAATTCAATAAGGTATTTCTTGATTTAATCAATTCACTTGGAAGGCTACAGTTTCTAAAATTGATTTACTTTATAGTTGATTCAGTCTGAAAAACTTTTATCCTGGGGAAAGTCATGTTCATTTTAATTTTATATCATCTGTCCAGAAACTCACTTAATGGAATATTAGTTGCATTTGCAAATCTTATATGTCTCTCTAGGTTATCAATCTACCTTTAATTTCTGTATACTAATGAGAAAAAGAAAAGGTAGGTAATTAATAGATTTTGAACATAATCCAAGAACAAATTAAATACTTCCAAGCCAATACAATTGTGTTAATATAGACTCATATGTTTCTTTTAAAAAGAAAAAAAGCTACAAGCAAACTCCCACCTTCAACTAGAATGTATTAAGTAAATCCCCTTGTCATCCTAGGAGAAAGAAAAGATTTCTTTTTTGTAATCTGCAGCAAAAGATTTGATATAAATGAAAATTCTGTTACAATTCACAGATGAGGATTTTCTTTTTCTCCTTTGAGTGGCTCACAATCAACAGCACAGATTCTTTCAGCCATTGCAGTTTCTGAGCTTGGCATTCTAATGCAGGACTGGACATTCATTGCACCTGAGCAGATACAGCACAGTTCAAAGGTTTGTTTATTTGGTGAGAATCTCAGCTACAGCACTTGTTGCCAGGTTTGTGATCTTGACAAAACTGAACAGAAGATAACATTTGTTGTAGCTGTGGGTGCCAGAGGGAAATCAAATAAAAGTTAATAAGTGATGCACACCGCTGAAAAATATGATTACAGTTTGAAGATTTGCTGTTGTTCCTGCTGCTGCAATCACATCTCAACCTAAAGGTAGTAAAAGCTACAAAGGGCAACTCTTTGGGAATGCAACTCCAGTACTTGGTAGATGGATACATGCAAGTCAATTAGTGCCATCTACTTGTAAAATGTTTCTGTACATAAAAATCGTATTGTACTGGAAGTACATCTATAAGAATCATTATGTTGCCTCAGCAAGACTGAATCAACAGTGTTATAGTGTAAGAGTAAAAAATACATTACGTCATGTATACATTTGTAAAGACATCTCACATACTATAAATCTGTAATCAAGGTTTTGTTTTTCAGGGTTTTTTTTTTGGTTTCTGTCTGCAACTATTTCTTCTTCATGAAATTAAACATACATACAAAAGTTTAAACAAGTGATATAAGCTGAGAGTTTAGTAAATAATGTTGTTCATTTACTCCGTCTCCTTCTGATACTCACATTGCTAGCAAATAGATTCTAATTTATCTTTGGAGGTTATGAGAGATTATATCTTACTTGCTGCTTTAATAATTCTCTAGATGTGTCATTCTTGCCATGTCACTAACTGAATAAAGCTTTGAGATTTTCAGTATTATCAAAAATATCCTGGGAAACTGTAAAACAGTGCCAGAAATTTGGTGTTTCTGGCACAGTCTACACATTCTCTTCTCATGTTTTTCAAAAGCCCATTGGTAGTAAACTCAGTGTACACTGGGAACTAACAGCAACAGCAGCCTTGATAGAAAATCAGTATCTTTAAACAGGAGATTATATTGATTTACAAATATCTGGTAATATTGTTTTGTCATTTAAACAAAGTGCTTTCTCTACATTCATATGTCCTAACCTGTCTTTGAATCGCATATCAACAGTTAAAATGCACTGACGTATTTTGTGCTGGGTGAGAATATATTATTGATACGTTTCATAACAAGAAGTGGCTTCTATTTGTTTTCAAATTTTCCATCAATATGTAGTTAAGAGGTATGTCTAAAATACAATTGTCTTCATACTTTCAAGGAGAAAATGGTCACTTTAAGCATACAACAGTATACTTGCCTACAGCAATGGAGGTATTATAAGGAAAAAGCATTGTATTTAATAATATGTCACGAAGAATTTTCACCTGCAATTAATATGAAATTCGTATTATGCTGTTATTCACATATTATTTTACATCTATTGTTAGGTACTTTAATTTGCAGTACTTAATAGAAAGATAAATGACTTAACGAACCATAAATGATTAAGTTCTCTTTTCCAGAGAATATGAAACATCAGCAGCTGACGCACGGTACCATAGCAATAGTAGGAATCATTCCTGTGTTAGTATCCAAAAACACAGGTCTCACATCTGTTTGCAGGAACCATTTCTGAGTGACATTGAAAAATATGTCAAATCCAATATTTGGAGATTATTTGTGTGTTCACTTTTATATGAGATTCCTCATAGAGATTTCTTCAACCTCTAAAGCATGAATAATGATTCTTCAACAAAATACCAAGAAAAGGACTACTATCTTATGTTTTGAATAAAGCTATTGAAAAAAAATTGTGCCTAAGTGTTTCATATGACAGTGATATAGCAGTCTGACCTTTCAAGTCAGATGTCTGAAATAAGCAAAATTATTTTGTCACTATCAACATTTTCATAACAAAAGTATATTTTGCAATGCAGTCTTGATGTTTGCTCCTCCTCTATGACTGCCACTAACTCTATTTTGTGAAATAATAGTTTTATGAGTTTTTGCCTTGGAATAATTATTATGGTTTTTAGTTCACTTGACCAAGTGGTCATTTTAAAATTTGACTTTTTAATTAGAATTTTAGTGCACTTTTTCACTCATGGTTGTTGAGTATATAAACATACAATAAATGTGGCCAGTTCACTAGAAATCACAGAAAAACTTATTCTTGTTTGTAAGTTGCAGGAAAATGATAGCCCCTTTAATATCCTAGACTTGATTTAAATTAATTTTTTTTTGCTGAGGTCAATTGGTATATATGTGACAATATAGGAAAGGAAAAAAAAATAATATTTTCAAAGATCAACAATGCAATGAGTTTATTTACCTGCCAAAAATATGCACATTCTTACACTGAATTTGGGCAAGGTAGAATCACCGATGTTAACGGTGGTAGCTGATGAGTATCTAATAAGAAGACTTTCTAAAGTTTCAAAAGAATGCACTGCAAATGCTGGCATATTTCAGCATAAGTCAGGTTGGCAGAACTCTCCTTTAAAGCTGCTTTGTGCTTGCTTTTTTGAAATTTGCATTACTACAGCATCCAGTTTAGGACAGGCTCATTCCAAAATGTGTGAATATATGATCTAACACTAGGCTTCATCCTTTAAGATATCTATTTTCAAATACACTTAATTTCTTGATTTGTTTGCTGCTCTGGAAGTCTATAATAAAGCACAAGTTGTATTTGCTGCCTTGCCACCACAACATTTCAGGCACAGGGCAGGAAATCACAGATATCACTACTAAACATAGAAGATTACTAGCTGGCCTTGAGTGAACTTACCTAGTGGGTCCCTTGTGGCACCCTAGGTGTGTGAGGAAGGAAGAAGCTTGGCTTCTGTTTCAGGCATTTAACTGAGCACTTGTAGACAAACAATTGGGAAGTTATTCAATTTCTACTCTATGATTCTGCACCTGCAATTACAAATTCAGGAGTCTTGACACTCATTTAGCAGGAATCTCTATCTACTTTCAGTGTGCACACACACACAGAGGCCACAAACACTCTGGTCCCCAGTACATAGAATCATAGAATCATAGAATCATAGAATGGTTAGGGTTGGAAGGGACCTTCAAAGGTCATCTAGTCCAACCCCCCTGCAAGGAGCAGGGACATCCCCCACTAGATCAGGTTGCTCAGAGCCCCATCCAACCTGGCCTTGAACGTTTCCAGGGATGGGGCATCCACCACCTCTCTGGGCAACCTGTTCCAGTGTTCCACAACCCTCAT
>JAAGAY010145255.1:0-23372 GCA_011801015.1 Ardeotis arabs | reverse complement strand
AACATTCTGCTACCAATTGGCTCGGTGTTGGCCAGCAGTGCGTCCGCCCCAGGCCCGGCCGAGTCCACTGAACAAAGGGGAACAACTTCTAGCAGCTTCTTCCAGAATCTACCACCGTAGCACCCCCCACCCCCCCTAAACAAAACCAGAAGTGATCAAAATCCCTCAGCTAAGACATGGAATATTCATGTTGGAATTTCTGTCCCCAGACTTTTTCCACTGTGGGACTAGAAAAATGTTTGAAATGCCTAGATTTCATGGGATAAGTAAACTCTTAACTTGAGAAGAAAAATAAAAATTAGTACCACAATATACTACTTACAGCACAAATACACTACTTCCGCACCTTTTATTTTGAGCTGTCACTGCAGTAATATTGAGACTAATGTTTATGTAAAGTTCAGCTCCTTTTCTTCTATGCAAAACTCTCCTACCTAATGATAAAAAGGTTCCAGTTACATCAATTAGACCAGTTTTAAAAGCAAAGTAAAAGCAGTGAGAAGTGTGTTTTCCTCTTAATGCACGCTCATTGCCCCCCAAAACCACAGTTAAAGATAACTCCACTATGTGGATTACATCTAGAATACTAAGAAATGAACTCTCTCAAAAATAAAAACTAGATTTGTAAAGGCAGTTTCTGAAAAGTTAGAGAATGTCCGTATCAAAATCTATGTACATCTACTCTTCCACCTTTCTTGTATATTTACTTGAAAACAAGCTCTGGCTTGTGTAAAAAGAAGTTTTGAAATAGAGAAATAGTGGAACAATTTAAAGAGAAATAAATACTGATACTGCCCAGTACCTACACAGGTCACCATGCATCAGAACATTTAGATTCACATCACACATCTACTCCTCCAGAACCACTGGTGGCAGCAAGTTGTCATGAGAGCTCTGTTACTGAGTGCTTTCTTCCCCCAACTGAATGATTTGCTGTTTACTCTACCCTGTTGCACAGGATATCTCGTTAGGAAAAATGCTTCAAAGTATAAAGTACAAAGTTTCTTTTATTGGCCTACAGAAAAAAAAAAACCAAACCAAAACCAAACAACAAAAAAAACCCACGCAGAAAACCTCCAAACTGAAATAGCCCAAACCAACCCAAAAACCCCCAAACAATGAAACTCTGAACAGTCTAACCAAATTCTGCTAGAAATCCAATGCTGTTCTGGTAGTCTATGTCAAATACAACATTTACATATACTTCGCATGTCACCATCTTTCTTATTTTGCTTATTCCATATTTACTAGAGGTTTAGGAATGAAAACCTTGACAGAAAAGTCTGCATTTATGAACAGAACAGATATAATGGAAGCAATAATAATGCAAACTTTCAGAATTAATATAACTTCTAAAATTTCACCAGAGAGAATCGGTTATTAATTCAATCTGCATGCCTGTTCCTGGCTTCCTCAAAGTGACTGGTAATATCTGAGCATCACACGTTTTGTAGTACTTCTGTGCAGGGTCTGCACTTTCCTGAAAGCTTTGCTGGCAAAAAGGCAGCAAGAACAGGTCACGATTGCAGTCTGTAGCCCCAGGGCTACAGATAAGCAATCTGTTAGTAAGGACAGAAGGTTGCCTAGACCATACACCTCAGGCACTTCAGTTCTTCTGTGGGGTATACAACAGGATTTTATATTTTGCCTAATTACAAATATTACAGACTATGCTGTTCCAGAAGATGTATCTGAATGAAAGCTGCTTCAAAAAAAACCTTTACCATGTGTCTTAATGGCTGGAACAGGGAAATGACTACTTTCCCTGTCAGTACATTTATTTAGCAGAGTCATGTGAAGGCCTAAAACCTTACAAAAGAGCTGTAGAAGGTACTTTTCAGCTGAGTACTTGCTAAGAAACCCAGACAAGGCTGAGCTGCATGTACAGAGTGCCATGTTGTGCTTCTCTTTGCTTTCTGTGGTTTTGGAAACTTAGGCTACTGAATTAAACATTGAATACTTGCAGGTATGAGCAGTAGCAGTACAATTCTACTTACTGTGCCCTTTTACACATTCCTCCAGTAAAAAAAACCCCAGCTAATTAGAGAGTTCATTTTATGAGAGCTATGGAGCATTGCTGTGGATGTTTTATTTCAAAGGTGATTTATAGTGCAGATTTTTATTGCAACTTCGAAGAATGAAAAAAGTAAAGAAAAAGTTCCTTTTGTCACTATCAGGATGTCAAATAAATTTTCCTGAGAACGTATTTGAGTGGCACATAAAACAAACAGATCTAGAAAAACATCTCGCAGCACTAGGCAAAATAATAAATAATTCCTTTCTGTTCTTTTATTTTATTTCCACTTCCAGAAATTTGTTTCTTAAGAGTTTTGCAGAAAATGCTTTCTTCTGTGTTGTAAGTTATTGCAATTCTGGAGAAGAAACAAGAGGATGGAAAAAAAAATTACACTTGTTTACTTTAGAATCCAAAGAAATTGCTCCATTATTTCAATGTCTCTTTATTTTTTTTTTATATGAGTGTTTTTTAATTGAAGTTATATAACTTATAGAAATTAGAGCAATGACATATCTTTCTATGGTTAATGCTTTTAGCATTTCCTCTTACTGTCAAAGTGATGTAAAAACATAGGCTATGGACATTTATGCTAACACCCTCTTTATCATGCTGTATAGTAAATTTTATATTATTGATGTCTACTGTCTTCCCATATTTACAGAGGATGACCAATTTTTATTATAGTCTAGTATTTAGATTAGACAAGAAAGATATTCCTGACTGATACTTAGATAAGGAGAGAAAAATAAGTATCCTTCCCTTTTGTGATTTCTTTTCTGAGGTGGGAGAAAAATAATTGGGTAATTCTGAGGACTATTAGATGTTGCAGTTAAAGTGATACTCTTATCATGTAAGAGCTTTCAGCATCTATGTTTTCTCTACAGAAGTATTTACAGCCATGATTTCCTGATAGGCTGGACCTTTACAATTCAGTTCAACTCAAGAGTAGGTGAGGATTTTGGAAAAGCAGGCTCAAGCCAAATATGCAGTATTCAGAAGTATATATCAATGTAATAAGGGCAGCAATAAGTTGATAAGGAATAAAACCAACCCTTTAATCTCAGAATTTAAGGCAATATATTCGCATCTCAGAATCTTCTTTTGGCAATACATTCCTAAATACTAGCTAGCTCTACTGTTGCAAAGAGTGATTTTGTACATTGCCACATCTAACCTCAACTGTTTTCCTCCAAACTTCTAAAGGAAGGTGATGGGAAGATCTACTTACATAATTTTTCGATTTTTTTTTAGGCTATATCTTCTGACTGAATAAGCTCTACTTTACATTTAGCTATTGATTCGTTCTTTAACTAGGAATATTTGAAAATAACATTGCCTTGAAAGGCAGCCACCACTCTGGAGAAAGACTCTGCAAAAGGAGTCAGTTGTTATTTACATATACCAGGCAAAATTGTGATGAGCTGGTCTGTACATCTTCTATTTGAAATGCTCACACTAAACAGATAAAACCCTTTTCTACAGGCAGTTTGCCTCAAAAAGTAAACAAATCCCTTATTTAAATTTTATATACCACAAATACCTTTTGTAGGGAGGATACATTGGCTTCACAAAGGGCAGATCATGCCTGACCAATTTGGTGGCCTTCTATGATGGGGTGACAGCATCGGTGGACAAGGGACGAGCAACGGATGTCATCTACCTGGACTTGTGCAAAGCTTTTGACACTGTCCCGCACGACATCCTTCTCTCTAAACTAGAGAGGCATGGGTTTGATGGATGGACCACTCGGTGGGTAAGGAGTTAGCTGAATGGCCGCACTCAGAGAGTGGTGGTCAACGGTTCAATGTCCAAGTGGAGACCTGTCACGAGCGGCGTCCCTCAGGGGTCCATGTTGGGCCTGGCCCTGTTCAACATCTTTGTTGGTGACATGGACAGTGGGATAGAGTGCACCCTCAGCAAGTTTGCCAATGACATCAAGCTGTGTGGTGCCGTCAACACACTAGAAGGGAGGGATGACATCCTGAGGGACCTTGACAGGCTGGAGAGGTGGGCCCATGCCAACCTCATGAAGTTCAACCAGGCCAAGTGCAAGGTCCTGCACATGGGTCGTGGCAATCCCAGGCACAAATACAGGCTGGGCGGAGATGGATCGAGACCAGCCCTGAGGAGAGGTGCTTGGGAGTGCTGGTGGATGAGAAGCTCAACATGAGCCAGCAATGCGTCCTTGCAGCCCAGAAGGCCAACTGCATCCTGGGCTGCATCAAGAGGAGCATGGCCAGCAGGTCGAGGGAGGTGATTCTCCCCCTCTACTCTGCCCTGGTGAGACCCCACCTGGAGTACTGTGTCCAGTTCTGGAGCCCCCAACATAAGAAGGATATGGACCAGCTGGAGAAGGTCCAGAGGAGGGCCACAAAGATGATAAGAGGGATGGAGCACCTCTCCTATGAGGACAGGCTGAGAGAGTTGGGGCTGTTCAGCATGGAGAAGAGGAGGCTCCAGGGAGACCTGATAGCGGTCTTCCAGTACCTCAAGGGGGCCTACAAGAAAGATGGGGAGAGGCTGTTCAGTAGGGCCTGTTGTGATAGGACAAGGGGTAATGGTTTTAAAATAGGGGGAGGTAGATTTAGATTGGATAGTAGGAAAATTTTTTTCACAATGAGAGTTGTAGAACACTGGCACAGGTTTCCCAGAGAGGTGGTGGAAGCCCCATCCCTGGAAACATTCAAGGCCAGGTTGGACAGGGCTCTGAGCAACCTGATCTAGTCGGGGATGTCCCTGCTCCTTGCAGGGGTGTTGGACTAGATGACCTTTAAAGGTCCCTTCCAACTCTAACCATTCTATGATTCTATGATTCTATATTCTATAATGTTTGTGGAAAAATACATGTTTATAAAGCTGAAAAATAAAAATTATAGCAATCACAAGAAAGATACTTAAAATTATAAATTATTGGCATTAGAATTGCTGTTGAATTTCTGCAAGCAGTTTTTTTTCTTTTTTTTCCTTCTCTCCTGCTACACCAGGATCTCATATACCAGAATCTTATTTTTTCAATATTTTAAATGTTCAGATACAGCTGACATTGTAAATGTTACTGGAACAATGAAATAAGCTTCTACGTGGGTGCTAGAATAAAAGGATCATAATTCCTATTGATTTATGTCTTGCAGTCAATTGATTTTAAGAACTGTAAAAGTTGTGATCAGAACTTATCCTGAATGAAGAACATTTCTAAGAGCGCTTAGTGTAGGTGAATTCCCTAGTAACCAACAAAGGATGATCCCATGTTGTGTGAGGGGAGAAAACATCCACTTACAAGGCTTTTATTCTGTGTGTATTATTTCTATATGAATGAAAATTATGGATATTCAATATTTGTAATACTTCTTCCTTTAAGTTCACGGTCATTAAGGAAAACGACTAACAGACACAGTCATCATGTTACATGACTTAGTAAATCTAATGAAGTCCTTCCAAGGGCTAAGTAGAAGCTGAAGAGACTATTTCAGGGCCATATTTTGGACTCTGACAGCTAAATTCCACTGTATCCTAATTCAAGTCAAGTCCTTTTACTACAGGCTTGGAGGAAAAAATAAAAAAGAAGTAGCTTCTCCCTGCCCGCTCCCCTCCACCTCACCAACTTCATTCCATGTACCTTTGGAAGTGCAGAAGGTTTAGCACACTTGCGGCATGGCAGAATTTAGTTTTTAGGCTTATGTTTCTCATTTTCATTCTCCAAGTTCATATCTTCAATAACACTTGTTCACAGCTTGTTTATTAGGATATTGCATCTTCTCAAACTGTCTTATGTAATGAGATTCAGGCTAGAAGGGCCCTCAGGAGGTCCCTGGTCCAATCTCTTGCCCAAAGCTGTGTCAGCTCTGGAGTCAGAACAGGCTTGCTCAAGGTTTTGGCCAGACAGGTCTTGAAAACTTCCAAGGATTTAGATTGCACAGGCTCAAGGTAGAAAATGTAGGTTTCAATACATCACAAAATACAGATTTAGATAACAGGTACAACTCAAGTACCAGCAATTACTGGTTCAGAAAGGCTCAAATAGTGAAAAGGTATATCCCATTAACCAGAATAGACATTTACATAACTGTAAGATTTAACAGAACTAAATAAGTGGTTGGCAAATTTAAGTTCTGGATAAAATAAGCTATAATAATAACTGATAAATTAACTTTAGAGAAAGTAGATAAATAGGACTGTATTCTCCACAAAACTTAGGTGTCTAGGCTTGGATATGTTTTCCAATGGGATCAAAAAATATTTATGCAGGGGAGAATGACAAAGAGACCGGCACACACAGTATTTTTAAGTTTGCCTTATTTGCATAGGCATTTTTGTTCAAAATACTGTATTTTTACTTCCAAAGATTCCAGCTCTGGTTTTGTACCAAGTTTAGAATATGGAAAGCAATGGATATGACAACAACACAGTTGTGACGGTGTCTGAATTTAAATTGTTTTCACATCATCATCATTAAACAATGTGTAATAACTTCTGAAACTATTTCAAAGCATGGTACATCTTCTGAGAAGGGAAGCAAGGCAACTTTCACTGCGCTGTGTGCTGTCGTGTGAAGATTGTATGGGCAGTAAAATGCCTTGTACTGGACAACCTTAACACAACTTTCCCTTCCTTTCCTCTGACAAATTCTACTTCTAAAGTATAATCTAGTTTTGATATTCTTTCTTTTAACTTTAGCCCCTTATTTTTATATGCAGTCACCTAAACGAGTCACTCTGTGGTTCTTACTAGTAATTCTGTTTTACAGTTCTTCAGAAGCCTTTATAGTATTATGCAATTTTTAACCATGTTTCCCCTTGTGTGTAACATACAAAAGCAACATACAAACACTAGAGTTTTTTTTTCAAATAAAAGTGAACACAAGGAACAACTGTTTTCAATATAAATTTCTAAGTGTTGAAATAAAATAGATGAAAGTCAGCTATAGCAAAGGCAGACTGTGGAAAGGGTCATGTTGTTTTATTGCAGACTTGATTCTGGTCACAAAGGTCATTCTGAGGGAAAGCAGTGGAGCTATGAAATAAGTGAAACAGGTTTATAGGCAGTAATAGGAAGAAGAACAGTTTCCCCTCTCTCTCCACATCCACCTCCATGAAGTTAATTTTGGATTGGTGACAACCAAACTGAGGAAACCAGGACCTCCTCCCACTAGCTGTGTTGGAGCTTCTATTTCATATCAGCATATTCATATATCCATTGCCAAAACCACCTTTCAAATCCCAGTACCAACATCTCTTTTTGTGTACACTATCAGATGAATAATGAATAGGAGTATATTTACGATTTTGGTTGGGTCTTGAAAAAGGTACATTCTTAGATGCTTCAACTGGTATATTCTTCTAATCAATTCAGTATATTTGATTAGAATGACTTGAGAGCTAGTTCTTTGTTCTCTAAGATATATCTATTTTCATCCATAAGCAGCAAAAAAAAAAAAATAGTCCATGTCAATCAAATGGCAATAGGCTAAGCAAGCTAGTAAATACCAGTTTTATATTTGCTAATTTTTAAGAGCAAGTCAAGCAAGTTTTTTTTAGCCTAGATATACATGTACTTGTAACAGTCTTAAGCATTGCCAATTTAACTTCCAACTATCTCATTTCTTGGAGAGAATTTGAACAGCCAACAGGAAACACCCTTAAAAAACCCAAGCCAAAACAAATGAAAAAAAGACAACCAAATAAACAATGACCAATGGAGAATTAAATTGGCAAATCAGAAATGCCCAAGAGAAGGAACTAATCATTAATCCTTCTGCTTTCTCAGATGTATATAAAACTAGAATTCAGATCCCAAACGGGTTTTTGTCTTTCAACATATACCAGTATTTTTCGTTTCAGGTTGGATACCTGGCTTATACTTTTCTTTTAAACAGATGACTACACTAGAGGAATTCATGGTGTCATCCATTTCCATCATAACGTATTGACCGGCTATACAGAACTCAAAGCTAGCTACACAGAGATGTTTGTCTTCCTCTATCCAGAATTTTGTTTTTCCCAGCATGTTACATGGAAGAAACAACTTGCCCATGGCAGAAAACTCCCAAACACTCTGAAAAAAGAAGAAATATTTTTCATTAGCAACTTGATTTGTGAGTGGGTTCCACTCTGCTTTTTGTGTATGAGACACAAAGAGAAGGCATGAACCACACATTTACCATGGTGCTTTATATAAGATGAGCACAAAACAGGATAAAGGCTAATTTCATACATGCTGCTCTACTCACCAGCTTTTCTTGGTGGCATATAGGAAACAGCAGACCTGAACCCTCAATTATTTAATATTTACATGCTGGTCCATATTTCATTAAAAATTAAGCAAGCAGAAGCAAGTTTCATGAAAATTTCTGATGTTCGCTAACAGATGGATGGTGCACACATTAAAATGCTAAAAAATATTTGAAGAATATGCAGATCAAAACATTGTATTTTGAAAAATAATGTACTCTAGTCTTAAATTCATTCCTACATAAACTCTACTTAATAATCTGCTTTGTAGACTAAGAGAAAAAATTGAAGGAATCATTGAGATTAGCAGGAATCATTGGCAGTTATTACAAGGAGATACCAACAACTACATCTGAAATTTTATGACAAAAATTGCTTTTTCACTTAGATGCCCCCCTAACTCTATACCTTACGACCACTCTCCACTTTTGATACTGGACATCTTGATTGGAATAACAGTATTTAAGGCTGTTACAGCGACATGTTACTTACAGGTCAAAGCTATTATCACTTTTATGCCTTGCATGCTTTTATATCTCTTCCTCTGTAATGTAAATTGAATCATGGAATTTATATAAATTCAAATATAAACTCAAAGCTGGCAAAAAAAAAAAAAAAAGAGTTCTCTAGGGTAATCCAACAGCAAACACCATCTGCTATTTTTTTGAGCTTAGAATGGTGAAACATATTCCTGAAATTTCATGATTGTACAGTGTCCATGAAGAATTATATAAAGAAAATTTCACATAACATGTGATATATTACAAAAGTACTTTAAGAGTATCACTAGTACCAAAGGAAAATAAAATAAATATCTCTCAGCTATGCTAAAGAAGAAATACTCCTTTAATTTGAAGAAACTGTAACCCTACTATCTTTCTGTCTCTAACTTCTTTTTTTTTTTTTTTTTAAGTTATTATTTTTAAAAAAGACCAAAAATCCTGTATTTTTGTGAATGTATTCCTATATCCAGGTCACCTGTCAGTACAAATGGCATAAATTTCCATACAGGTATGCTCCTGGCATGCTCTTGAATGCAAAGTTATGCATTTTTATATACTTCCAACTTCCACAAGCATTAATTTTCTGGCACTTTGCTGTGAACATTCAAAGAATATATCTATCAATCATTCTTGTCTAAAATTTTTGATTTGCTTGAATGGTCTACCAAGAATGCTTTACCAAATCTACCCTTTGTCAAACTGCAAGCACTTCTGATAGAATGACTCTTTAAAAAAAAAAAAAAATCCATGAGGGAAGGCTAGGAGATAAAAGTGTGTATTTCAGCTCCAAAAACTGAGATTAAAGAAAATTTATTTTTACATGTAAAAATAAAAAATTAGTTATTTTTATTCAGATACTGACTGAGTTGCATGACCATAACATTGGTGCCTTATATACAATAAATCTACTTGACTATACCAGTTAAGACATGCCATAAACTCACAGAATCATAGAATGATTGATGGAAGGGACCTCTGGAGGCCATCTGATCTAACCCACGTACTCAAGCAGTACCATCTAGAGCCAGTTACCCCGGACAGTGTCCAGATAGCTTTCGAATATCACCAAGGACAGAAACTCTACAACTTCACTGGACAACATGTTCTGGTGCTCAGTCACCTTCACAGTAAAATAGTGTTTCCTGATGTTCATACGGAGCCTTCTGTGCTTCATTTTGTGCCCATTGCCTCTTTAAGTAGTTCCAGCTCTCTCAGCCTTTCCTCATATGGGAGATGTTGTAGTTGCTTAATCATCACCTAGAAATAGGTACCACAAACCATGGATTAGGCAACACTTAACGTCTGCACAGGGAGTTTCACGGAATCCTTTGTGCACCCTTTCTGGCTCAGTGACTGCCTGCTCTCCCAGATGTAACAACTGTGATGGGTGTTTACTGAGATAGACCTCATTCCAGAGTAGTATGAAGCCTAGCAAGCATCCAACTACTTCTCAGAGAAGACTGGATTTAAGTGCTCAAAAAGGTAAGAAGCTGTGTGAATTGATTCTGGGTCTTAAATGACTAATCTAACTTGTAGAATTTTATGGAGGGAGACAAGGGCAATCACAGTTCTATTTATGACACTCACTTTCTGCAGTTAAATACTTATACACTTTTGAGTGAAAGGTGAGTTTTGTTCTATTGTTATTACTTTTTTTTTTTTTTTAAGTAGACAATAGAAAGAAGTACATGTTCCCAGATCCAAAGCACCTAAACTGGTCTTCTGAAAGCAGATGATGTGAAAATTGCCTAAAAGTATTCTAGGAATTCCTGCCAGATAAGACTCCTAGGGAGGTAACAGGGCATTTACCATTGCTAATGTTTTTGAAGAATGGGACAAGGGGTGAATTGTCTGGACTTGTGAACATTTTGAAGTTCTGCACATGTAGATGGAGCCATAAGCATGGAAAAAAGAGGAGAGAAAAGATGAAAAAAGTAGAAAGCATAGCAGAAAATAGGGTAGTTATAAATTTGAGTAGAAGAAGGCAAACAAAATATAAATATATATATAGGTTATAATTTATTTGGTTACATGCAGCATACCATAGCATAAATAATTTGCATTAATAATCTTCTAAAAGATAGATTCAATTGTTGAAGATTAACAACAAAAAGAAAAATAAAGGAGGATAGGAATAGCAAAAGAGTCTGTGCTTTTAAATACTCAGAGATGCTTTCAGACTTGAATATTATAATTAATAAAAAAATACATGTCCTATTCTATATTTAATTTATCAATATTTTTCTAAACAAAGTTGAGACAAGGCTTGGTAGGTCACAGACATTTAAGATCTTATATAGATAGAGATTTGTCAGCTAAGGTGTGCTTCTACATGCTACCAGAGCCATCAGCTCTTGAGTTTTTTTTTACAAATCATAATACCCTGTGACCATATAAGACAATTCCTACTTTGAGTTAACTGGACAGTTGGTGCAAATTCTCAAATGGGCTTTTAAAATGAATCAAGTTCTTTCTGTTATTTCAGTATGAGTAAGGTTCATGCATAACTTTCATACCAGGTTGGCAGTCTTCCAACTACTTTCCTACATTGTCTCTATTATTCCAGCATTTTATATTGTAACTCTTCTGCTCTGGAATTGAGTGGACAAAGCTAATTGTGGACCATTTGCCTTTGCTCCTCCCAAGAGACATGTACCTTAATCCTTAATAACATAGTATGCAATGGGAAGGGAAAAGTACACACTTGCATAACAACAGCCATTACCATAGAAAAGCCTACAACAGTAAATCTGGAAAAATGTGCATTCTCTAGACTGTAGTCAATGTAGCAAAGGTAAGAGTCTCAGACAGACTTAGGTCCTGCTTTATGCTTTTTTTTTTTCTCTTATTTTATTCTGACAGCAGTCCACATAGCTGCACTGTAGGGAGGAGCTAGATACAACATCCTGTTTCCAGAGGCCATCAGTGAACTTTACTTTCTGCAAGATAGCACTTAGAGTTGCTGCTGGCATAGCTCAGTGTCTTAGGCAGATCTTTCATTCACCATTGTTAGGGTGGCACCTGGGAGACTATTAGCAGATAGTCAAGAGGACTACAGCACTTTGTTATGGGAAAGTCAGTTGGAAATGTGTTTGCTTTATTGATATTTAATTACAGATAAAATTAAGGCATTTGTAAGCTGTTTATATGACAGGGGTGATTTCTGGAGACTAAGATCTCAAACTCTGAACACTGTCTATATGCTGAAAATTACAATCATGCTAAAGGGAAGTGAGTTCTAGCATAGAACAGAGCATCCTGAGCTTTTGACAGTTCTGTACTGTTCAGTAGGCCAGTGTCCACTTGCAATATATCAATTTCTGTCCCATTGTGGTGACTTGATCCTGGCTGGCCACTGGGTGACCACCAGGCACTGTATCACTCTCCTTCCTTAGCAGGGCAGAGGAAGAAAATGCAATGGAAAAACTTGAAAGTTGAGATAAGGACAGGGACATCACTCACTGGTTACTGGCATTGCCAAAACAGATCCAACTTTGGGGAAATTAATTTAAGATATTGCCAATTAATAACAAAGTAGGATAGTGAGAAATAAAAACAAAACTACAACCACCTTCTTCACACCCCACTCCCTTCTTCCCAAGCTGAGCTGCACTCTCTACTCGTCTACCTCCTCCCTCCGAAGTGGCACAGAGGGATGGGAATGGGAGCTGTGGTCAGTTCACAACTCTTCATCTCTGTTGATCCTTTCTCCTCATGCTCTTCCCCTGCTCCAGAGGGGGGTCTTTACCATGGGATATAGTCCTTCACAAACTTCTCCAATGTGAGTGCTTCCCATGGGCTGTAGTTCTTTAAGAAATGCTGCAGTATGGGAGAATATTTCCAGTAGGGAAATATCTACTTCACCATGGTCTTCTCCACAGGCTGCAGGTGAATCTCTGCTCCAGTGCCTGGAGCACATCCTTCCCCTCCTTCCTCACTGACCTTGATGTCTGCAGGGTCATTTGTCTAACACATTCTCACTCCTCTCTTCTGGCTGCTGTGCAGCATTTTTTACCGTTTCTTGAATATGTTATCACAGAGGTGCCACCACTGCCACCAATTGGCTCAGCTTTGTCCAGTGGCGAATCCATCTTAGAGCTGACTGGCACTGACTCTGTCAGACATGGAGGAAGCTTCTGGTGTCTTCTCACCGGAAGCTACCCCTGCAGCCCCTGCCCAAACCTTGCTATGTAAACCAAATAAACTCATTTGGGCTTTCTCTCTATGTTGTTAATTTCCTCTAGCCACTTTTCTCCAATGTCAAACGTGGGTTTAGCTAATTACAGCTAAGACAAGACTCTCATGTAAAAATTCCTTGCTATATAATACAATAAAAATAAAGTAACATAAAAGTTACTTTATCTCACTGTGTGTTCTCAGAAATTCTTATTCTAATTCTTATCTATTCTCATTCTTTTATATTCTCATTCTTTGGTTCAGTGCTACTTTCAGACAGACAAACACCAATGCATCAAGGTTCTCAAATACTTGCCTGACTTAGAATAATTTATTAAGATGACTGCCTCCTAAGATACAGGACTATCTCTGCTGAAACTCTGTGGTACACCTTGTGTGGTCATATAAAATGAAACTTCAGGCACAGAATTGATCCACTGTTGTGGCATTTCATACTCCTTTATCAGTCCTGGGATCTTGGAGATCTCATAGCATTCTAGGGCATACCAGGACATTGGTGCTACTTCTCTGTCCTGTAAATGCATGAACAACTGCCTCCCTTCAGTTACTTCTATCACATCTCTGATGGAAGTGCTTCGCAGTCCAGTGCAGAAGGGATACCAACCTATTAAACCTGTTAAAAGTCTTTTCCAACCTAAATGATTCTATGATTCTATGATTCTGTTTCCTAATTCCGTCACACTTTTCCTTATCTCACAACTTCTACCCACAAACTATGATTTATGTCCTCCCTTTGTTCTAATCAGTGACATACAAAGTCACTTGTGATGAGACTGTATGAGTGGCATACAAGGAGCTCCCAGATTTTCTCTAATAAAGAAAAAAAGAAAAACGGCATGCCTTGAAATAAGTGCTTAGATGCCCAGAAAATTAGGTAGCAGATGACTTATCTTCCAGAATATAATGAGAAGAGATTATGGAAGAATTAAAACATTTTATCAGTGTTCCCATGGAAACTGAAATAGGTGCAACAACAACTTTAAAAATTTCATCAACTTTCCTAAGAACATAAAGTTGAATCCTGCTAACAGCCAAGGCCAAAAACCCCCTGGACTTGTCAGAGTATTGTTCAGTCAGCCTCAGTAGTTAAGCTCCCAGTCTATGCCTAAGAAGAAGAAAGGAGGAGCCTTGCTGTGGGACAAGAGACAGAGAAATGATAAGGGAGAAGGACAGAAAGTATGCAAATGTAGGCCCAGGACAATAATTTTGCTGGGTATTGTTCTAAAGAAATACTCTTACAACTTACAAATACAATATCCTTCATCTCACAGTGAATTCTGCTTTCTGAAAACAACAGCTCCCTCCACAGCCTTTTGCCCAGAAGCCTGGTTCGTAACACAGGATGAGGAGAATGATGTGTTCTGAAACTCCCACCCGTTCTTCAGGCATGACATTTCCACTAGGCACGGAATAATTACTGTAAGTGTAAGTTTCCATCTTCCTGTTATTCAAGACATAATCTTATATGTTTACACCTCACTGCTATAAAATTTGAACAGCTTTGTTTGTTTATAGTGTGTCAATCCAAAGTTTGGCTCGCTTTGCCTTTTCTTGTTCTGATTGACAGTTTGTGCATCTAGTATCATTAGCACCTCCACTGTTTTCCAAAAACAGTAATTTTCCTAAGAGGTGAATGAAGTTTCATTAGAAATTTTTCCCATGTTGTCACAGAGGATTAAAGAGAAAGTATTTGAAATTGCATAGTGTTTAAGAGGAAAAGTTTAACATGACAAGATCTCTGAAGCTAATGTACAGTGTAATATGCTACACCATACAAAAATATAGTAAGCTCTTATACCACAAGGTAGACATTGCTCAGCATTTTCATGGCCATTAGATATTTCCATTTCCCTCTCAGTCTTCCAAATATATCCTAGTGTGATTTTTAGAGCTACTTCGGCTACAGCAAAATAGGCCTTTCATCTATCCAAATATTCAGTAAAGGATTTAATTAATCAAGGAAGCCGAGAAAAACTAAATCAGAGAGAATAACAGGGCTAACCTCAGTAACCCTTGTATTCAGGAACCACTGAACACCATCTTTCCTTAGCAAAACCAGCTGTTAGTGTCTGAAAATCCTCCACCTATGATTTGCCTCTACTCCATGTTATATTAGTGTTAGTGAATTTGTGACAGTAGTGAATTCATAGTAATCAACATAGCCTTGAGGTATGCTGAAGAGAGAGGTTTCACAGAGCTATAAAGATAGAGAATTGTTATACAAGTTCCCAAAGGTCTCTTCACTATAATCCAAGAACTATGAACTTGTAAAGTTATCAATAAATACCTGTGTTGTTTTTTTTTTTTAGTGAGAGGGGGCTGGCCAAGATGCCAAGATGTCCACTGCCTTCTGCATAGATCTGATCAGAAATTTTCTACTAAAGTAATTGAGTTAACCTAGACCAATTTGTCAAAGATGAAATGTTTTGCAAAAAACGTTGTGCTGAGTTCAATTAGGTGACTATCACCACTGTGATTCCAACACTACTCCATCAATACTGTTGGAACAACTCAATGGCAGTTTAAAGACATAGCTAACACAAGTAAATGAATGAAATGACATGGGAAAAAAAAAGTTTTAAAATTCTTAGACTGGATCCCAGCATCTGAAACATCCAAGTCTAAACAATTAATAAGTCTTGAAATGCAAATAATACAACAGAAATGCAGTATATCAGGGTGATGTGCCTTTTAGGGGGAAAAAAAAAAGGAAATAAGTTATCCTCTCCAAATGAAACTATACCAAGAGTTAAGAAAGACTTGGCTTTCACCTTTGTAATGGATTGCACTTTGCCTGGAAAACATTCTCATAATATAATTCTGCTTCATTATTTCAAAGTAATGGAAACTCAATCACATTAGTTTCAATTATTTTTTAGTATTTATAAGTGAAAACTTGGAAAAGTTGAAATACATTTGATATAGATTTAAAGATGTCTGAGACTATTTGAAGATATCTGCTGTACACTCATAGGAGTTTAACTCTGAAATAGTCCCTAACAGATACAGTTTTAGGTAATCTCAACATGCATTCTGTCAAAACCTAGATCTTAGCTCGCCTAAGATATCTTAGCTCTCTCACTTGTCCCAGTTAGTATTTCTTTAAGAATAAAGCTTAGCTCTCAGTTATGTGCTAAAGATGGCCTGACCTGAACAACAGTTAGATTATCCTCATATGCACAGATGCAATATGTATGGCAGCATAAAGAAACCCAGCAATATGCCTTTTAAATAGCCTGCAGCCAGCAAACAGTCCTCACCTCTTCTGTGAGGCACCAAAACCTTGCCACAGCTCAAACATATCTACATAGCAGTGCCTCTCATATCCGCCTGTCATGGTTCAACTCCAGCAGGCAACTAAGCACCAGACAGCCACTCACTCCCTCCCTCCCACTGGGATGATGGAGAGAATTGGAAGGGTAAAAGTGAGAAAACTCATGGGTTGGCATAAAAACAGGTTAATAGGTAAAGCAAAAGTTGTGCACACAAGCAAAGCAAAACAAGGATTTAATTAACTACTTCCCATCAGCAGGCAGGTGTTCAGCCATCTCCAGGAAAGCAGGGCTCCATCAAGCATAACAGTTACTTGGGAAGACAAACACCACCACTCTAAACGTCCCTCACTTCCTCTTTCTTCCCACAGCTTTACATTGCTGAGTATGATTTCATAGGATATGGAATATCCCTTTGGTCAGTCAGGGTCAGCTGTCCCAGATGAGTCTCCTCCCAATTTCTTGTGCATCCCCAGCCTACTCGTTGGTGAGGTTGTGAGTTCTGTTGAGAAACAGAAAAGGTCTTAACACTGTGTAAGCACTGCTCGAAAATAATGAAAACATCCCCGTATTATCAAAATTGTTTTCAGCACAAATCCAAAACATAGTCCCGTACTATCTACTATGAAGAAAATCAGCTCTATCCCAGCCCAAACCAGCATACCATGCTATCCCCTCCAAGTTGCCCAGTTATTTTTTGTTGTATAAAATAAAACAAAGCTCTGAATATAAAACTCTATTTGCTTACACAATCATTTTACAAGTCTATCAGTTAACTGTGAACAAATACTGATAAAGTTTGTAAGTATGCCAATAACGAATTAATTTATTATTATAAGTGAAAGTCAAACATGGGTTAAATATGTCCTAATGCAGTGGAAAACAGGATCATTTAAATATCTGTAAACTTTAGATAGCAACATTTCCTTCAAATCAGATTATTACTTGCATTATTAATGCTCTAGACTTTATGAATGAAAACGTTAATGATCAAGTATGTTGCTTTAGAGTTAGCTGTGAGCCCAGACATCGGGAAATGAGGTTGCAGAGAGGGAAGGAGAAATGGATAAATAAATTAGATCAAGTGGTGAGTTACCTACATATTTTGCCTAGCTATTAACAAACACTTACTATTGCAATTGTAACTGACTGCATGACAAATAAATCAGGTTTACTTTAAAAACTCTTGAGATTATAGATTTTCTGTTGTTTTTTTTTTTTCTCTACTAAAAAGCAAAATAATATTCTATAACTTATTTTTAAACAAACCATTTTTCAACTGTTGGTGAGCAGGCATGTGCTAATTTGCATGACCTATTATCTCCAGCATCTATTTGTTTGTGGTCTTTGCTTTTAGAAGAATAGGCATTAATTATAAGTATGGAAGTAATTTGAAATGTCAGTTCAGAATTTTACAGCTTGCAACAGCTCATCCTTCAATAATTAAGTCAATAAAATTAACTTAATTTAATTTAAACAGTGATGCTTCTTTTTAGACCTTATGGAGTGATTACAATTAGTATTTTGTAATTAGTATTTTATTGATGTCCATACAGTGGATTGCCAGGCATCATCAAGATACATCACTGATTGGAAGTAATTTGATAAACATTCAGAACTGTTGCATTAATGGCATGCCTTCCAATTATATATTGAGTTAATGAATACATTTAAATGTTATGGAGATGAATTGAAAGGACAACTCAACCTTAATTACTATACCATTTCTTCCCTCTTCTCAAACATTCTAATTATAACTTCAGTAGTCATCACCTTTTAGTATACAAATATCAACTTCCTCTGTAAATGCAGAACTAGAACATTTACGATTTTTTTTTTTTTTTTTGCAAGTGTACTAACAGGGCTAAAACAACAGGGAGTCATTTTCCTGTAAAATAAAGACTCCTAGAGACTGAAGAGTTATCTTTTCCAATCCTCCCTCATTCACATTTAATTTTCGCAAAGACTAACAGGCAGCATAGGGCAGAGTGTAACTAAGTGAAACTTGTTTCAAGTTTTCCCTCCATTCATTAAAAAACGCCAAGAAAGCGTGGAAGAGTTAGCATATTTACTGGTATGCAGGATGTTTAAAAGTGTGTACAGGCTGGTAGAGGAACTTTTTGCAGCTCTGTTTCAGCATAATTTAATAACTGTAATGTCAAGGATACCAGGACTGAATGCTTTGAAATCCATGGGGGCCTAAACCCACACTGGCTTCACTCCCACATGGAAATGATCTGGCCCTAGGAAAACCTGTCACTACCAGTGCTTTTGCAAAAGAGAAAGTATGACAAGGAGGACAGTAGTCCTGAACTCAATGAATTCCCTGAGAATTTATTCCCTTGTGAGCCCATGCAAACTCGGGTTTTAAGGAAACACAAACCAAAATTGCTATCTCTAAGGCATAGAGATGAATCATCAGCTACCAGATGGCTAATTTATGGCTGCAATTTCTTAACTTTGCCATTTTTAAAGGGACAGTTGATGGAAATGAATGCCAGGAAATATTCCTATAAAAGTTAACTATGCTGGTAGAACATCCTTTCCTAATGGCTAAACCCACTCTAACACAGAAAACAGTCTCAGGAAGAATATGAGGGTTTTTCTATCGGATATGCTGCAGCTTTACAAAACAGATATGGTTTGCACAAATCCCATAATGCAATATAAAACTGGAAAGAACAGAAGTGTGTGATGTCCAAGGACATTATGACATTACAACTGCCAAAAATTGTTGTACTTCTCAATCTCTTAACATTTCTTAGAGCTCTAAAAGTCCTGGTGGTATACAGTGAGCATTATCTGCATGGAAATAAAGTAAAAGGAATATTAAATGACATGGCTTGAGTAGAGCTTAAAATTTATTAATTGTTACCCTGCCCAAATCCCTAATTCCTCTCTCTCCTCCCCCTTATTTACTTTTTGTTTTCTACTATCTCACAAAGCTCTCATATATTTTCAGAAAGTACTTTTGTTTATTTGTGAGGTTTTTTTAATTGTTTTCCGATTTATATTATTGATGGCAGAGGACAAAGGAAGTTTTGAGAACAGAAAGAGCAAGTGAGTCAGCTGTTCCACTCTAGGCAAAGAACTGCTGTATGCTTTACGGCTAAAGGTAGTTGAGAACCAAGATACTAACCCTAAATAAAGACCTAAAATCTCTCTGTTCCCAGAGTTGCACAGCTAAAGCCACGCTGTCTGTGGTGAGAGACTCTCTCTCCTTTGCTGAAAAGGCAGCATCTGGAAAACAGACGGTTGCACAAGTGGTACCAAGAACAGGCTGAGGCAGCACCAATTCAGCATCCCACTTGATGTATTTGCTCCTAAATTATATGTGCATCCTCACTGAAAAAATAGGACACACCTAAAGAGGGCGATCTGACACGAAGATATATTTATTAGACTATGCAGGCTACTCATTGCATTTATGTAAATCCTGGTAAATTACCCATTGCACATATGCAATTTCTTGGAGTGTAGTGAAAAAGGGCAACTAAATTCAGCCTTTATGATTGGCTATCACAAATGTAATGGGAATTTTCTGTTGTTCAGACATGTCCACATGTGAGAGCATTGTGTGTGTTCAGATCCCTTCCTACCAAACTGTCAGGATAAGTCTTGGATATGCACTACTCAGCAGAACTCCAGGGGCATCATGGAAAACATCTGCTGCACTAGTCTAACTTGCCTAAACTTATTGAAAAGATAGGGTAGGAAAAGAGACATAAATGTAGATTTTTCTTAATTTAAACGGTGATTACCATTGTGTTCAGCTTCTATTCATGGACTAAGCCACAAGCCTCAGTAATGCAACAAGAAGCTCAAAGTGACTCTTTCTATAGCACTTAGAGGCATCTATGCTTTACACTCCTACATTAAAGTGCAATTTGTCTTTCAGCATTTGGTGCTTCCCTTAAGAGCTTATATTTGAGACCAAAAAAGAACATTGCACTTTGCTAACTAGAGGTCTAATAGATGTGACAAAATCACGATCCAAGTATATCCTAAAGACTGAAACGAGACAATTAACAAAGTGAATCCTGTTTTTGGAAAGTAAATATACCTTTAGAGATCTGACTTAATATTTTTTGAACGTTTGAGGTGGGGAATAATACTTCTTTTTTTTTTTTTTCAAACCAGCACTGCACGGTCCACTGGCACAAGTATCCGGTATAAATCGAATTGCCTAAACTCAGCATAAATATCAAATTAATGCAGTGTACTAATGTTATTTTTTAGGCCAGGATTAATTTTAGAAGACATTCCTCCCATTTTTCATGAAATACACATTCAGAACACTGAATCAGTAAATTACTGTACAGCTAGCATCCTACAGACTGAAAATACTTACTTGTTGCCTTACTCTAACAACAACAGGGCCAAAACACATAAAGTAGGTTAAAAATGAAGTGTGTTTTTTTCTTGGAGTTTCTAAAATCTAGGAATTTTATTAAAGTCAGGCAGCAAATATGCATTTCTGGAACATCAAAATCCTAGAAGTTTGTAACTGCAAGAAAATAGTGTAACAAAATTTAATGCAAGTTCTTATAAAGGGGAAAGGTTTTTTGTTTTTAAATCTTTAAACAAGATGACTTTCTGCACTCACAAGCACCGATAAATGCATCTGTATGGTCTGGTCAGGTTCACACATACAACGTGGAAGGAAAAAACCAAAGATGATAGCTTTCAGGTCCTCAGCATGTGTCTTGAGTTCCTTTTAACTGCTGATAAGTCACCTGTAGTGAGGTCTTACCATGGTGCAGACTTTCTCACTTTAATACGGGCAACATTTTTCCATTTTACTACTAAGAACAGCATCCTGGCAGTGGTGTCCTGGAAATGGTATTCTCCATTATCAATACAAGCCATTCTTAACCCCTGTTAAACACTTATTTGCACATTCCCATTTGTATTACATTCATATAAATTCATATTGCCTTCTGAATTTAGAATTAAGAATCTTCTTATGAATCTTCTGCATTCCATCCTAACATGGGGCCTTTAAATGATCTAATTTGAAGCTAATATTTCTATGAGGTTGAAGTTCATTAATATTCACCAGTTCACATTTATAGATTTAAGCGTTCTAAAAGAACAAAAAAACCCCACCCACATAATTCAGTTCCCCAGTTTGGTAGAAGCTCTGAGCTATCTCCAAATTCTGTGAAACATTGTGCAAATAGTTAACCATTCCTACTTTGATTTAATTTTTTTTTCTTGTAAACCAGCCTGTGTTTTGGCTTTAATCCAGTGTAAAAAATCAAAATGTAATAACAAGCTCCATGAGTAAAATGTCATTCTGTCTAGCAACTGAAGCTGCAGCACCTAACTGTGCTAACTAGATCACTGACAGTTCAACACTGTCAATAAATGACAGTATTGGTATGAGTAATGTGTATACTTAAGGCTACATGTAATGGGAATAAAGTGTTCTTCTATTGTCAGAAGTATATCATTTCAGAATCTTCATAGTAGATGCTTGCTTGATAGCTCAGCAGGCGAGCAGACAAGGAAGCTAACAGATAAAGACCAGTGCAATGACAGGCATAGCTGCTACATATTTCTGGAACATCATGGTATAACTGCAACCTTAATAGAGAAGCAGAGGGGGAAGAAAAAAAAAATAAAGAAAAAAAAATAAAGGAGTTTAAAAGGAATTGCCTCGAGCTCAAGTGAAGCAGTATATGTACTGGGGACACTACAGTGCTTGGCCCAAGTAAGCAAGAAGGACAAAGTAAAATCTGCAGATGCCAGAGGGCTGATGAACAATCATAATTAAGAAAGTCTGGTTTTGATATCACATCCTCACCATTAAATCCAAATTAAATAAAACCAAACAAACACCCCCTAGTCCCACACAAAACAATTTTCCTGAAGTTTTTTTAAAAAGCCTGTGGACTGCCATAACTACGCATTCTAGCAGTGTAGTGTTGCTGATGATGTCTGGATGTCATTCTGTTCTCTTACAGAAGTCCCCACTTCCTTCTCTCGCTGTTGAGGACGTTTGCAGCTACACAGGGAGCAACATAATATTGCTGCTACACTGTTTGTCCTTTATCTCAGGGGGAAGAGAGCTAGAAGAGATGCATCTGGAAGGTGTGACTGACATCTTAAGAAAAGAGAGTGTGAAAGTGCCTAGGGAAAAGTTTAATTTATTAGAACAGCTGTCCTAGTTATGCCTCTTTCATGGCTACTGATGTACCCTTTATGTTGATCTCCCTCAACTTCACTGAGCAAAGCTTTCACACTACTGTGGGTTGACCTTGTCTGGCTGCCAAATCTCCACGCAGCCATTCTCTCACTCCTCCTCCTCCTCAACAGGGCAGGAGGGGGAGAAAATAATAGGGAAGAGCTCATGGACTGAGGTAAAGACAGGGACCACTTGTAAACATCACAGGCTAAAGAGGTTCAACATGGGGAAAATTAGTTTAATTGATTGTCAATTTGAAAGAGAGTTGGATAATGAGAAACAAAGACAAAATACTAAGACATCTTCCCTGCTGCTTCCCAGGCTCGTCTTCACTCCTTCATGTTTACTGTCACACACTTACTTTTCAGAAAGTAATTTAGTGGAATCAACATTAAGATTTAAACAATCCTCAAGACACTTCAAAGTGTCAATAGTTCCCTTTATTAAAAAAAAAGGCAACATGAAACAAAGACCATCCTAAGCCTTCTTTCCCATCTTGATTGCTCTTGAGCTTTCTACGTCCACAGAACTCTTATAAAACTGTAGTTGAATGCACCTCACTGAGCAACACGTAAATGTAAAAGGCCCTATCAGGGTGCAAAATCCTGTTCCCAGGATGGAACTGGGCAGAAGGACAAAGAAATGTTCTTTTACTTTGCAGACATCTGTGTGATGGGATGGGATGGGTTCATTTGTGTTGTAAGGTTTTAGTTAAATGAGTACTCAGCTTGATTTCGCTCTTTATTGTAAAATAAACAGATTACTTGAAAGAAAAATATATTTGTGTAAGAAAAATTATATATGTGTATTTAGACAAGAGATAGGAAGTGCTCTTCACTGCTCTCAAGTAGCCCATGACACTGCTTGAAAAAACAAAAAAAAACCCCACACAACAAATGCACAGCCTTCCCAGCCACCCCCCCCCACCCTGCCTAACCTCCCCCCCCTGCCTGAAACACCAGTTAT
>JAAGAY010145254.1:51594-109560 GCA_011801015.1 Ardeotis arabs | reverse complement strand
GCTACCGGCACCGCCCCGCGGGTCGCGGCCTGCAGCCAGCCGCTCCGGTAGCCCCTGCGCTGAATGAGGCGGCGGGGCCGGGCCGAGGAACCACCCGAGGCGGGGGCGGCTCCACCACGGCCTGGGGTCCGGTGGCCGGCAGGGCGGGAAAGCGGCGAGGCGCCGGGAGCGGCCTGCAGCGCTGTCCGGCGGGGAGCGGAGCGGCCTGGTGCCCTCGCCCTTCCCGCAGCGCCCGGGGTGGATGTTCTGCGGAATTTCAAGGTGGCCCAGCGGGCATCAACCGGCTTCTGAGCTGCCGGTGCATTATGCAAACGAATTGACTGCAGAGGGTGGCTGCAGGTGCTAAAAACTGTCACCAGACATCGTCTTTGCGTCCAGGGAGTTTGGCTTAGGGCAGCGCTTTCCACAACAACGGCCCAGACCTGGAGATGAGGAAAAGAGCAAGCGGACTCTGCCACTATAACCGCTCCGCTCGCTGCCTTCCTGCTGCCCTCTCTGTGCTCCAGCGGCCACACAGAACGGACGAGACTGCAGAGAGGAAACGAAAGGAGAACAGCCCGAAACATCTGCTGTGAACGCTAAACCTCTCTGCTTACAAGAAACGTGGTGCCGGATGGTATTTGTGAGGCAGAAAAACCCTGGGTTTCATCCTGTTTTCGCTTGCTATGACTGACAGTGTGGCCTGAAACAAAAACAGGCCCCAAACCCCCGTGCTGCAGTTTGGACGCAGCAGAGCGGCAGGCTGGGGGAGGCTGCCCTGCGACGTGGAAGGGGCCGGCTGTGGGTTCAGTCAGACTTTCTTCATCCAGTCCCACATCCGCTGCACGGCGGCGTCTGGGCCCGCAGCACCGCACACAGGCTGGCAGAGCGAAGCCGTTCCGCTGGCGGAGCGAAGCCGTTGAGGCTGCCGCGGGCCAGCCAGCGCCTCAAACCAGCGCCCCGGGCTCTCCCTCCCCTTCCTCTGGGTCACGTCGTGTTCAGACACACTCAAAACAGCCCCGGGGGATTAACACACGGATTTTTCTATTTTTGTATTTTTGCAACCTGTTATTTAAAGAGACAGCAGGGACAGAGGACAGCTCTGTAAGCATCAGCACATTGACACCGGGGAATTCTGCCGGAGAAGCTGCGCACCAGCACGCTGTGACGCAATAACAGGCTGGGGGGAGCGCCGGGGGGTTCACGTTACAGGCCGATGCTCATCTCTCTGCTCTACCTTTAGCAGTAGAGAATCACAGATGTGATACAGGATCATCTAAAACACAACACACTTTTAGATGAATCCCATTTTCCTGCCTAAGAACTGGAGATGAAAGATAGCGCTACTAATTTTGCCTACCTGGTCAAGAAATACGTCAATAGCAGAGCAGTTTTAAACTAACAAGTAAGAGGGGGCCCAAAAAAAGCTGCAAGCGGATTATTAACTAGAGCAGACCCTGTGCTTTCAGCCAAGGCAGAATTTTCTGGTTTTTAAGCAGGCTTAACACCCTCTTATTCCTACTCCTGAGGTCGCTCAGGCCAGCATCTGCAGTCCCAGCAGCAGAGAGGCATGCGCTGCAGCAGCTCTCAGAAACCATCATGAGCTTGCAAGTCCCACAGCCTACAGGTTTTGGGGAGGGGAGGGAAGAACACCTCTTCGTAGCTTCCTTAGTGCATCAGTTAAGTGCTTTTGCTCTGGATACGCTGGGGGAATCTTGATTATAAGGATTTAAAATTCACTGAAATGTAAGACACCAAACAGGAGCCAGGACTCACCAGTCCCAGGAACGTGCAAGATGTAGAGCGGAGCTTCGGGATGGGACGTGGGATTTGGGATCAGCAGCAGGGTCCTATGCAGGGCAACTACCCAGCCACACGTAGCCAACCCTAAGCAAGCGTAGGTGCCCCCGAGCAGACACAGAGGGCCGGCCAGAGGAGCAGCAGTGGTGGCCCCGTGCAAGAGTGGCAGCTGTGTGCCACCACGCTGCACGAGCAGCCCCCAGGGGAAACTTTTCCTCTTCTCGAAGCGGAGTGCGCAGGAACATCGTGCTACAGGACAACAAAAACGGAGAGCGGAGCCCACCAGCAGCCACCGTGTTTCGCTCAGAGGCCCGGGGTCGCCCCGTGGGCACGAGGCACCTACGCAGGGGGGCAAGCAGCCGCCTGCAACTGGGCCAGCTTGTTCCTGGGACGGGGATGTAACAGAGGGAATTCAACAGCAGCCTTGGCTGAAGCCAGAGAGCAACAGGGATCCTAACGAGCGCTGCGGAGCTCCGCTGCAGGAGGGTGGGCTGCTGCTTACCCCCAGAGGGAAGCCGAGACCCCGTCATTCAGGAGCAGAACCACCCCACACACCAGGAGCTTCAAGAGCAGGGCCGGGGTCACCTGCCCAGCGCTATTGACGTGGACTTTGCCGTCCAGTTTCAGACAGCTGGCTTTCAGGGTAGCTGGGCAGCACTCCTGGTAACAGGCAGCCTTCATCCCGCCAGCACAGACTGGTTTGGCAGCCTTGCAGGCTCTGCTGCATCCCGCCACGTAATTCGAGCCCGTCTTCTTCATCTGGAAGGAGACAGACATTAGCCTGGGGGTCCTGCCCAGCCTTTAGTGTCGACATCACAGGGACACGCCCGGGCTCCTGGGCACATCCCAGCTCACACGCTGTCCCGCTTTTTAGCCCCAAGGCCATACCTCGCAGAAGTCATGCCCAACCATGCATCTAGCAACAGTCTTCTTGCCTTTGAAACATCCGTCCCCGTGACAGGAGAACGCCGCGCACACTTTCCCCTGGAAGAGAGGGCCAGAGGAGACACTGTGTATTCATTGGTCCGGAGAGCAGGGCTCCCAGGACAAGAACTGAACTTCAGAGAGCCCTTCTTTCCCCAGGGCTCCTTTCTGTTCTCGGTATTTGGCCCGTGCTGTCTCAGGCATTTCAGATAGCAAGAGATAACAGACTAACAGCGCCCCATCTGACACCGCAGGCAACTTGAGTGAAACACCAGCCTAGCAAACAAGTTGCAAACCTCCTTTTCCTTCCCCTTAAACAGGGCTCTGCAGAGATAAGTGCCTTCCCCTCCTCGTAGGCTGAGGAGAAAGGCTGCAGTGCCCCATCGGCCCCCGGGCCGGTGAGGAAGGCTCACCACGCACTTGGTTCAGACTGCTTGAACCAACCTAAGGGCTGGGCTCAGGAAAAGGCCTGTTTGACAGGGCTCCTTGTGGACTCTTTGCTTTCAGAGCTCATCAAGGATTTGTTCCCATTCCAGAGGCAGCTTTTGACCCTGTAAAGCAGGTGGAGGAGGCATCTTTCCCTCTCTCCTGCTCAGGTGGGAGCTCAGCCGTCCCAGAGGCCACAGCCCCCAGGAGAGCCCGCGGCCGCAGCAGCGTCTGCCCAGCCGGTACCTACGTTTCGAGGGGGAGCTCGGGTGGTGGTGGTGGTCGTAGGCGGCACGGTGGTGGGTGGCAGGTCACCTGCAAACACACAAGGACCCCAGTGAGGCTGCACCCAGCACAAAGCCCCTCCACAGCCACACACGGGACAGATTCACCAGCACGGCTCACGCTGCGGCCAGAGCTGCTGGGCCACCCCTTCCCCTCACCCCAGCTCTAAGCAAGCCCCAGGGCAGTGCAGCCATGGTGATGCAGCCACGGCCACCACTCTGCAAAGGGGTTTTGCCCACCCATCTCCCTCCTGCGCTGCAGGATTAACTTCAGACCGCCGCCGGCGACACTGCGGGCAGTTACCGTAGGAGCTGGCATTGAGCTGCAGGCAGAGCGAGGAGTTGCAGCAGTCCAGGGCGCAGTGCTGCGTGCTCACGCTGCTGTTGGTCCTGCACATCGGCGTGCCGCACGCGCTGCTGCACCTGGCTGTGTAGTTTGCGCTGGAGAAACGGTAAAGCTGCAATAGCAGAGCCAAAGGGAAAAAATGGTAGGAGTGTGAAGAGATGCCATTACGAAGGAGCAAAAATTACTGACAGACTGCAACAGAGAGAAGGGAAACAGGAGACTGACACAGACTTAAGAGTCCTGTGGATTCCTGATATAAAGAAAGGAAAAACAGACTTTCCCTATCACAGCCCCGCTGTCCCTCGGTCTCAGCGAGCGCCGTACCTCGCAGTAAGTCTCGTTATGGCAGGTCACCGTTGCGTTGGCGTGGGCTTCATCCTGGTAACACCTCTCCCCAGAGCACTGAAAGCTCTGGCAGGTGAGCTGCAGAGAGAACACACCACGGTGTCACCACGTAGCAAGGCCTCCTTGCACGGCACCGCGCTGCTGTCCCCAGCCATGGCCTCGCTGTCTGGAGGGGCTGCCTCTGCACCTCTGCCTGCCGTCCCCAAGGTGCTCCCACTCCACCCCAGGAGATGCTCTCATGGGCCTCCTGGCTCCCACAAGAGACCGGTCGGGCTAGAGGTCCTGTCCGTGGGGCTGTAACAGCCCAGCCACCAGCTCCCTTCCCTTCCCTTCCTTTCCCTTACCCATGTTCCTTCCGTACTGTTCACAGAGGCGTTGGCGGCCACCGAGGCGTTGGCGGCCACCGAGGCGTTGGCGGCCGCGTTGTGCTCTGGAAGACAAAAGAATTCCCACTTGGTAAAGGAAACACCAACCTTGCAGGCAGCCAGCCCTGCATCCCCTCCCGAGCCTCTGCACGGTCCAAAGGCATCTGTGGGAAGCATCAGTCCCACTGTGGTTGGGACGTGGATGGCAGGAGATGACAGGATGACCCAAAGAAGGTCCAGGCAGCCTGACAAGCAGGTCAGAGACAAGAGACTACCGCAGCAGCACTATGGACAGATGTTACAACAGCTTCTCCCCTCCCCTTCCAGTCATACTGCAAGTGAAGAACAGGCTTTTCTGGGGTCAAAAGTGGGAAAAAAAGGTTCCTCAGTGCAGGTCTGTCCTCCTGGAAGGGAGAGGGACAAAGCCCCTGTTGCAACACACTGCCTTTCCCCGTCTCCCTGCAGGACCCCCAGGTCTCCCTTGGCATGCAGAACTCACCTGCTGTGGCAAGAGGGTCCTGGACGCAGAGGTGCAGAGCCACGACGCAGAGCAGCAGGCCTGGAATGGAAGGGGGACGCCTGAGACCACCACATCTGCTGCCCGCTTTCCCCACAGCGCAAAGAGCCTCCCCAGCAGCGCAGGCAGCTCGTCCTTGAAACACCAAATCCAGCCCCCAGCAGCCTCCCTGGAGCAATTCCCCCTGGGGAGGTCATGGGGAGCCCCACAGATGCACCTGGGGTCAGGGACCCGTGCTGGCCACAGGGGACCAGCGCTGCTGCAGAAAGACCCCCTCCACCTGCCCAGAGCCCCGCGTGACCAGCAGCCCCCCCTCGCCCCCGGGAGCGTGGTGCACAGCCTCTGACAGCGGGGACTGGGACAGACACCGCTCTCCACGCTGCAGCGGAGCCCCCGATACCTTGAACGGAGGGGACGAGCCATCGGCAACCTGCCATCTTCATCCACCAGCAGCCTCACCCGCGACCTGGCAGGAGGAGACACGGTCAGCGCTGCGCAGGAGGGGACAGCACAGCGGTCACCGCCGCGATCACAGCGGCACATGCACCCCGAGTCTGCCTGGCGCGCAGCTCGGGATGAGGTGGCAGAAACAATACCAGGATAAGTTACATAAGAGAGACTTTTCCTGTTGAAGTTTGTCTTGGAAGAAGCCTTTCTCCTAGGAAATTCTACAGCCTTTAATCTGGACACCATGGGACACCAGATAAATCCGGGTTCTTCAGCACTGCATTTTTTCTCCCTGTAGTGGCAGGACATGCTGAAAACTGCCGTCCAGGTCATCTCAACTCAAATCATCTAACATAAATATCCAAATAATTCAGCACCCCTGTCACTGTGCCTGCCTGGGCTTAAGGATGCAACAGCCAGGCCCCTCCAGCCTCAGCCGCAGCAGGAGGGAAGTGAACAAGCACAGAGGGGCCTGGGAGCTGCCTACCCCGGACTGAAACCCCCGAGCCAGCAGCACAGTGCCGGCCAGCACCGCCACGCGCCCCAGCAGCGGTGCTTGCCTCTCCCCTGCGGCTCAGCCCAGCACAAGCTGCAGCTGCAGCTCCTGTGCTCTGCACCCCGCGCAGGGCAGGGTGCAGCCGCATCGCTGAGCGGGGCCATGGGCTGTCCTCAGGGGCAGGAGGCCCAGAGCACCCCCAGGACACCGGCTGCAGGCGCCTTTGGGGAGAGAAGGCTGAATTAAAGGCAGGGGCTTGCCCAGCTCCTGCCTGCGTTGGTGCTGAGCACCGCGGTCGGCTGCTGGAGGGTGCAGGGAGCTGCCCCCAAAGAGGTGCAGGGCAGACCCCCGGTACAGGGGGCTCTACCTCCAGCGCGAGCCCCAGAGCCGCAGCGCTGTGTGCGGCCGCGTGCTCGCAGGAGCGGGGCTCAGCCCCAGGACATCCACAGTCGCTCCTTCCCGAGAGGTTCTCCAAAACCACCGAGGCTGCCGCAGCCGCCTGCCGCTGCCAGGGCCTGGGGGCACCACGGCTGGTGGCGAGCAGGAGCCCCCCGGGAGCCACGTGCTCCCGTTGGTGTGGTAACCCTCCACCGGCGCTCGCAGGCAATACGCAGAGCGGCAGGCAGCTGCCAGGAGCAGGAAGAGAGGGCAGTTACGGATGGCGCTTGGCACCACGCAGCAGTTTGCTGATGCTGTTGCAAAGGAAGAGGTGACCCACCGGCAGCAGCACCCATCACGGGAGGATCCAAGCCCACCAGCCCTCAAGGGCAGCAAGAGACCCTCCAGAGCAGTTCCTGCTGTGGATGGACAAAGTCTGGTGTGAAAAATGCCCGTTCCAGGCCTGCCTATGCAACAGGCCCTCAGGACCTGGCGAAGGACAAAACACAGCCCTGTTAGTTCTGGCACATAAACAGGAACACTTACAGCTAAAGTAGCTTTCCCTAGCAAGAGGTGGAACTGCTCCGGATCATAAAGAGCTGTTGCACTGCCAACGCTCAAATATTTCTGGTTAACTCAGAATAAAGTCACATCCTTCCCACCTGTCCATCCCTGGTGCGTCTGCCCTCCCTGCCAGCCACCACCGCGGCCCCCCAGCCCAGGACGGTGGCACGCACGTCCCTTTCGCACAGATGTCCCACCTGCCCAGCCTGGGCACCGCTGTCAGGCCCCCACTACACAGAGGTGTCTGCGCAGCTTCTCACCGCCCAGTCCCTTGCCCTGCTGCTCACCCCCGTGGTTTGGGAAATTCTACCTGCTTGGGGCCTTCCCATGCCACCCAGCTCGCCGTTACAGGAATCTCTCTGCTTTCATTCAAAATCTTGACCTGTTCAGCTAAGGAAACAGCGGAGACGTGACTCCAAACAGGCTCCATGGCCAAGTTCTCCAAGAACTGTAACGCTCCCCTCCTGTCTTACGATTCAGGCCCAGTTAGCGCTCCGCAGGGACCTGGAATGGCTGAAGCTTGCGTAGAGACCACTGAGGCCGTTCATTCGGCGTGGAAGAGGAGGCAAGGCAGGCTGGCATCTCTCTCACCTTCCAATCCAGGGCAGCCACCACCCAGGCCAGGTTCAGACAACCTCAGCGAGGCTCCAGCACAGCCCAGCCCAGGAACGAACGCCCACCAGACGCAGCCTCATCCCAAGGAGAACAACTTTCCCCCAGGGCAGGGAAAGGAAAGAGCCCACGGCATTGACTCACCCTGTCCGTCTGCTCCCCAAAGGCCCAGCGAACGCCTGTGGCCGCGGCTAGCGGTGGAGTTCCTCCGAGCGCTGACAGCAGCTGCGGTACCTGCCGCACAGGCTCGCACCCCGGTGCCAGCGACCAGCCCCACCCCTGCCAACCACCCGCTGCGCAAAGCAGCACCCAGGGGAAGCGTTTGTTACCTGCTGCTCCACGGCATCTGGAGATGCAAACGGCCCTGCGCAGCAACAGTAGAGGAAGGGTTGTTTTGAGGCCAGAGATGTCACACAAGCCAGCTCAATACCAAAATGGAACCCCCCCCGAGGGGCTGGAGGGGGCACGAGGACTGCCACAGTGCTGGAGAAACTACAACCTGCCCGCACAGCCCAACCTAAGTCAAGCTTTCTTATTCATTCCCTGAAAAAAATCCCAGTGGCCAAAGCTCCACAGGGAGACAGACCCGAGGTAAAAGCAGCAACGCAAGCCAAATAAATTTGTATTGCAAAGGAGACCAAGGAAAACCGAAAGCTTACACAAGGTACAGTACAGGACCGTCACTCATTGTCAGCATGCCGTGTTCACGCGTGCTTTACAGAAAGTCAATCCTCATCACAAAAATTTCCACCAGAACAGGAATAAGAGAGAAGCAATTGTTTCTGACAATTCAAACTGTGTAAAAACCATTTAAAAAAATACTGTAATCAAATCTCTTCCTTCCAGCACACAAAAGGAGACAGGTTTCTCAGCACTTCCTAAATTAAAACTGGTTTATTTTCCAGGGTGTTTTTTTTAATATAAAATAATGTCACAAGTTTGCTTTTCACGAGGGGCTTACTAGAAAGCGATTCTATAAAGTATCCTTGAAATCTATATTCATGCACATAGAAAATCCAGAAACTGAAGAAGAGTCAGAGCTGCTGACACTTCTCCGCTTGCTTTTCAGACGTGAATTCCTTCACTTGGGAAAAGCTACAGCAGCCCTTGACGTTTCAGATCTTCGTAGGTCTTTTTATTCACCACATTCCCACTGGAATCCTCGTATTCCTCCTAGAAGGGAATGAACAGTTCAGAGACACCTGGACACAGCCTGACTCGGGTTGTACAACAGCATTTCAGTTTTAGCTCCAGCACTGCCTACTGAACACGACCACCCTGCCACGAGCCTCTCTACGTGACGGTGCGCAGGGGATCTACAGCGGGCTCCAGGAGAAGAGCTTATCCAGAGTCAGAATAACGACAAGCTGTACGACAGGCTGTATTTCCCACAGCTACCCTGCGTGCTGTTCAAAAGTGTTTTGAGCTGTAAGTTTAAGATAAGTGAACACATTGCTCACAGCAGTTCCTCTTTCTTCTCAGAAAACAAAGACGACGTTGGTACTGTAAAGCAGTGCATTAAAAGATTCCTACAAACGGGCTGAGTCTGTCCCAGCAGAACTACTTTCCAATACAGGACAAGAAGTGCTTTTCATACATCACCACTAACAGGAGCTGTGCAACCAGCAGTGTAGGTTCCTGCTTCTCTCTCCAGCACACAGGGGGCTCTCTTAGAAATTCTTTTGACAGAGCCAGACAGTTCATGCACGGGGGGTTCCCACCTACACAGACTAGAGACATCCAAAGCCTCTAGAACATCTCACCTCTGTATCGGGCTGCCATCTCTCTGAAGCCTTCTGTTGTTTCAGCTTTGCCCACACTGTGAATACAAAGTCATACAGGATCTGATGCCATTTCCCTTGAGACAGTAGTTTTTAATCTAGTAAAACATACACAAGCTTTTTTTTTAAAACACTGTCGCTTCAGCAGTCCAGGAATGCACCTAATATCCATTACAAATGTATCATTTCCCTGTACACTTTACTGAAAGGCACAAGAACTAAAGCAAACAAGGCTCTGAAGCGCTCATTCAGGATGGGACAGAGGAGACAGAGGTCCAAAAACACTACTCCAGAGACACAGCTCCAAAGGTAAGAACAGCTTGTTTGGGAAATCAAGGCTTCACCTGTTTGGTTTCTTCTAGGCAAGAAGGAATTTACCTCCAGGAGCCATGACCTGTATCTGTTAACCTAAGTAGTGCAGATTCAAGAAACAACCTCTGCGTGAGGTAGCCGCCTCAAAACATCGGCACAGATGAGCCGCATTAAACGATAATCACTCTAAGTCCCAAGTACTGAGGCTTTCAAAATCTGCCTAAAGGCTCTTCCATTTCTGAAGGTTCTTCTGCGTCCTCATGAAGATGTTGACAAACATCAATCAAGTAAGAGTTATGTGGGATGATGGCAGACACATTCTGCCTGAAAAAATGGCGGCCCATCGCACTTGGCTGAGATTTCATACAGAAAGCACCACAGACAAAACAGTCGGCAACAAATGAACGCTTGGCTGGCAAGCTTAGCAAGCACCTGCTCCTGCAGGTATCCAACAAAAAAAAAAAAAAAAGCCACTGTCTTTTCGAGAGGTGGGAGGGATGGTCCAAGGAAGGATCGTCCCACACGCACCATGTTTCTTACCCTCCTTCCAGAAACGAGTCTCTGGTTATAGGGTAAGACAAACTTTTAGCCAAAGCGAACATGAGCGTTCTTATGCCACATGACCCTGCTCCATGCGAAGAAACGTCATCACTACTTACATGAGACTGCGTCCTCGATCTGTGTGACGTTGGCAAAATGCGCGGTGTTGGGAATGCCCAGGCATCTCATTCCGTGAGCGTGTCGCCACTCCTGGGGAGAGCAGGCAAGAGGTCAGTGTATGAGAGAGAACGCCACTTCATCTGCGACATCAAAGACATACTAAAATCTGGAGAGGGTGAAACAAATACTATCAAAATACAAACCTACAAGTCCTAAAAACTTCTATTAAAATATTTTTCCTTTATTTTGGGCCATAAGACTACAGAGTCAACAGGCACTCTGCACCAATCAGACCTGGACGCTGGCATTAAGAGTTCAAACAAGAAGGGACTGTACAGAAATTGGCAGAAGAGACCTCAGTATGCCCTACATAATTCACAGCTCCAATCGCACGGCCCTGCGGCATCGGCCCAGACCCACGTTTCAGAAGTGGAGTGGCACTCGGGTACTCCGGTGATTTCCTAGTTACTTACTATAAAGAGTATCTGAACGTAGCACTGACGTGTTTGGAGTAAAAGGTTACTTACTGCAAAGTGACGCTGAAAAGCTTTGGGCCCTCGGTAGGTATAGTTACCGCAAATCTCACAGTTGTAGTTGATGTTTAATCCGTGTAATTTATATAACCAGTACGGGATTGGCTGGCAAGTGAAGAGAAACCAAGATTAGGCCAAACGGCAAGGCAGGTGCAAACACAGCAGTGTGGAGTCAGTGACATCTCCCACTTCCCCACACCTGACACTCCCGGTTACCTTGCCATCCCAACCAAGAGGCAGATTTTTAGGATTATAAATAATTTCATTTTCTTCATCTTCACTCTCACTCTCACTGATCTGTTCTTCCTCCTCCTCCTCCCTCTCCTCCCCTGTTCGTGCTTGCTTACGCTGCACATTCTCATGAGTGAGGTGTCTCTGCTCCTAGAGCGTGAGAAAAGAGAAGGAATTCTTCAAACAACACAACAGCAACAAGGGCAAGCTCTTCCAGCGCGAAACGCTTCCTCAGTGTACAGAAGGAGGGGAACGGAAGACCAACACAAAACAGAGAACTCTCATTTTACTTAGCCCAGCAACCTAAGTTTTTAGTCTAACATTTCCTACTAGCAAAGAATGAAAGACTTGTACTACCATCAGCACTTCCAAGGTGACAAGCTAACAGCAACAGCCATCCTGCTAAAAGCAATCACCCCAAACTGAAGCAAGAACTTAAGGCAAGCATCGTGGCAGAACAAGTAAAGGTTTGCAATACCCTGTGATTTAGGCACAGAATAGAAGTTATCTACATTGATATGTTACCTAGAACTAAAGAAGAAAAAGAAAAAGACAAAACAGGCTTTCCGAAGGGAACACGTAGCCCCTGTATCTGAGTCTGGGATGTGAACGTGCCTGTTCACAAAAGCCTGCCAAATCAGCTAATGGCAACAGAGATGCAATCCACCATATTCTACTGACTGACGGAAAAAGCTACCTGCTAACATGCACTCTAGAACATTACGACTCTGGACATGCTGTCTACGAAAGCACTGGGTAGAAATGTGGATGACTTTCCAGTTGCTATTTGACAGCTCTGAAATAAAAAGCTCAAAGACAAAATAAAATCCTTACCCCAAGAACTTCTACATACTCATAAATCTGAGCTTCCAGGAATGCAAGATCTTTATTTCTTTCAGTGTCTCTGGAAACAGAGAAGGAAACTTTAAGTCCATTCCAGAACCGCAAACGTTATGTGTACACCGATCTCCTAAAGACACCTTTGACTTGCATACAACAAAAAACCAGAAACAAGTCCCAGACAGCTCATGTCAGCTAAACTGCATACAAACCATTCAGCTCTGGTATCTTCCATTTCCTTCAGGACTATCTGGTCCAACATGAAAAGCTTTTAACACCCTAAGACTCTCTCTGTCATGACTATACAAGAGTAATGTCTGCAGAATACTTCTCATCCAAGTGAAGAGAGGCCCACCAACCTGACAGTGACCTGTAGGAACTCACCTCTTGCTTCCTTTTGTCTTTGGATTCTTGGCAAACAAGGAAGGATCAAGTGCTTCTAGGGATTTGCCTTTAGTGCTAAAAAGTCTCTGAGCACGCTCTTCCAGAGTCCTGTGGAGAAGCAGGGAAGAGATGAGCCCAAACCGCAGTCTTGCATTTCCCAATAACTATTTGAATTCATGCAACAAAATTCTAAATTTAGCTTTTAAGAGCTCATGAGATTTCCTCATCCTCATTCCTTAAGCCAAATTCTCTATACAAGAGACTCCAGTACAGGACACTTTTCAAAACAACAGATCACAGTATCCCCAATTGGTTCTCAATGTTTTGTCTTTCAAGCATCATTAAAGTAATTATTGTGCGACAGAGAGGACAAAACAAGTGTTGCATAAAGGAAAGCAAGACAGGAAGCCCTCAAAACGTGAAAAGGAACTTTATAAAAAGACTGCACCTTACCCGCCACATTTAAGTCCCAGGGCCAGTAAAGCTGATTTTAATCTGTCCAGTCCCAGGGAAGCCAATTCCTGTTCAATTAAAGCAAATCACAGTAAGAAAGAAGCTATTAAACAAATGCAATAGGGATGTATGTCCATTCTAACTCATTAAAAAATAAACAACAAACAGCATTCAAGAAAGGACTGTCAAGGGTGTACCACTCCTCACTGAAAAAACGAGGAATGTAACAAATCTAACCAGATCTTTCAAGTTACACCTCCCCCATAGGAGAAATTAAGTTGTCAGCATAATCAAAGTTTTACACAGAGAGCACAGCGCCAGAGGTGAAAGCACAGCAAGTAAAATTATGAAGAGAAACCAAATGACTACGCTTCCACCTGCTCAAAATTTAGCACTAAGTGCAGAGCACTGCAAACATACCTCCCAAGAAGAAAATGCCGATAGATCCAGGTGGGCTCCAGCATGAGTCAGCGCGCTGCTGGTCTCTTTCTGCCAAGAAAAACCACACGCAAGGTCTTTGTGACATCTCACGACACTTCATGCAATAGAATAGTCCAACCCAAAAAGAGCAGCTCATTTCAGAGAAAAACCCTCTCACTAAACTGAGCTATGGAACCACAGAAAAGAGAGAAAATAGGCAAACCTTGAAAAGGTACGCTTCAAACCAGCGACGTTGGTTTTCAAGTTTAAGTCAGTATTACGTGCATCTTTGTGATCCAGAACTACACACTTTGCCGTTAGACTGAACCTCAGACAAACGATTCATGGAAAACCTATCACCAAAGTGTTCCTGTGGGCTTAACGACTGCTCACCGGCCAGCCAGGGAATGTTCCATTTTCCCACTTCTTCTCAAACTCAGTCTGGATTTTCCCAAAAAGTTCATTCTGGTCCAGTAACGGTTTCACTCGATCTGTGTATTCCTGTAGGTACTCAAGAAGCATTTCAAGGTACCTGGCAGAGTAATCACCAGCACAGGTCACTCAGTACCAACCTCTAACATATTTCTTTAACAGCATCTTTGGAAAGTAATTGCCCCAACGCGCTCCAGATGGAAGCCATCAAGATTACGACAGTTTTCAACACAAAATTTCTAGATGCAGCAGTTACAAGGATAAAGTAAGGTCCTTCCACATTTTTGCTGCGCTGCATGTTTTCTCAGGGCTCAGACTGAGTTACTGCAGCTGAGCGACCCAATTACATGGGTAAGTTTTGCTGTTAACTATATTCTTAGCAGCTGTACATTTAAGAAGCAAATTCCTTCTCATCAAGTGTCACAAAAGACGCAGGTAGGCAAAAAGGCTCACCTCTTATATTCAGCATTTTTCCTCTCCTTGGGAATATCGAAGAGTTGGTCAAAGGTGGATAAGTAAGTAATATAATCCAATTTCTGAGAATGAAAGAGTTTGAGTCAGACTTTACACCCAGGTGGCCCAATTAACACCCCGTTTCCAGGTCCCAGACCAGGAGAAAAGCACTAGCTCATGCCATTATTATGGGCTGCAGAGGCCTGGGGGCTCTGTGCCTTAGACACTGAGCAGCGCTTGGCAGCAGCCAACAGTGGCTTTTGACAAGGCCATCGTTACATTAACGACAGAGAGACACCCACTGAAGAGAACAGAAGAGAAGAGTCATGAAGCAGCATTCAAAATCCAGATGCCGGCAAGCTGTACGTGCAACAAAGTGACTTTGAAATAGCTGGTGCAACAAAGTGACTTTGAAATAGCTGTTTGGAAATCGGCTTGTTCACGTTAAAAAAAAAACAAATAACCACAAACCAAGAAAGAAAAACCGAAGCTGCCCAGACACAGGCAGCCACTTACCTCGGAGGATTTCAGATTAATGTACTTGAGATAACAATCGTGCAGATCTAAGTATCGCCCATACCCTTCCTCATCTGTGAACTCCACCAGATCTGAAGGAAAGATGGTGAAGAGCTTTATTACGAGCTTAACCTTCCCTACACATGCTCTAGAACTTCCAAAGGATGAACTGCGGACTAATTTGTGCTTAAGGAAGATGTGGGACACTCATCGATGGGACACCTGACACTCACTCCTCAAGAGGAGCACCACTACTGCGGAATATTCCGGGGGGGCTGCAGTTCAGAAGACTTTAAATGACAAAAAAGCAACTTTCAGAAGCCATTTAGTAAAAGGGAGGCGGAACTCTGAAACAGGCAAAACATCAAAAATCTCATTAAATCACGCCTCTCAAGCAAGCACCATGTTTTCACTTAAACTGGCCTCAAGAGAAAAACAACAAGCTTACTTTGAGCTTCTTCACTCGGGTTATCTCTGGCCTTCAGCAGTTCCTCAAACTCCACTGACATCGGAACGCAGATCTTCAAGAACAGACGGAAGTGACAGAAAAAATTACTACTTCGGCTAATGTCCCAGAATAATTAATATAAAACCACAACAGGCTGCAAACTACAAAGCTGCTAACTGAGAAGGCAGCCAGAGCATTTCTCCAGCGCTACTTTTGCGCAACGAAAGAAGTCTGACTTCGCCAGCACGCGGTGGGCAAGACCAAGCGCCTGAGCTACCACACAGCGAGCAGGGGACACGGGTGGCACCTGGTGTCTTCTGTTCACACCGCTCTCACAGGAGCCCACGCTGCCTCTGCCCAGCCCTAGCATACTCAATACTTGTATATTAAGGCAACCACACCGGAAAAAAACGTCTGTTTATCGTAGGGATGAGGTCCAACACAGCACAAATGACCAACTCTTATGAAGTAGGTAACTACTTACCTCATTGGGGTGCTTCCGGTGAAATTCCTTGATTTGTTTCAGTCTGTTGTAGAATTCTGCAAACTCATTTGGCCCTGAAATGGCGCTGAGCTCTTCCTTCCGTAAGCTGCGAGTTCATGAAAAAAGAAAGATTACCAGTGGAACGGAAAACACGTTGCCACTGATACAACCTTTTTCCAGACCTAGTGCTGGACCTTTCCACACCTTTTGCTCACAGAAAGCTCCAGTAAGACTGACTGCAACCTCCCAGAACACCACATCACACCTCACAGTCGGCAGGCGTACAGTCTGTCACGTCTCCCACTGAACACCCAGTACCTTACAAACCTTCAGGGCAACTCTCTCCCCTTAACTCAAACCAGGAACATAAAAAAATGCAGATATCCAGCATGTACACACCCAATGTGCAATCCGGGTGCTGCTCTAGCAGGTTCAGTCTCCAAAACTTGGTTCCTGGTCTCACCTACCAGCGTTACTTCTCACGTATTCACAAATGACTCGAAGGAGCCCCCCGGTTCTTCCTCTGCAAACCTCACTCAGCAGGCGCTCGGGTCTCTGCACAAGCACTTACCCATCCTTGTCGTCGTACAAGTCCCTCAGGTTGCCGCTCACTTCCATGTACCTCTGCGAAACGAAACAAAGCCTCAGATGCGCAGCGCGCGTTACCGGGTACCGGCCCCGCTGCCGGGCCGAGGCCCGGCCTGCCCCGCGCTGCCCCCGGGGCCCACCCCAGCCTGCGGGGGCCGCCCGCCCGCGGCCCCGGCGCACTCACGTCCTGCATGGCCCGCGTCCGGTGGTCCGAGTTGATCTGGTCGCGGAGCTGCGGGGAGAGGAGCGGAGTGAGGAGCGGGGAGGGGAGCGGGGAGGGGAGCGGGGGGAGCGGGGTCCCGGGCCGCGGCCGCCCCCCCTCCCCGCGGCCCCAGACGCACCGTGGACTTCTTGGTGAGCATCTCCTTCACCATCACGTCCATCAGCCGCTCCCGCTCCTCATGGTACCGCCGCTGCTGCTCCAGGATGGTCTCCATCCTCCCGCGCCCGCCCGGAAGCCGCCGCTCTCCCCTTCCGGCCCCGCCTGCGCCCCGCCGGAAGGTTCCGGCCCGGCCTGTGTCCCGGCGAGAAGGCTCCGGCCTCGCGGGGGTTCCGGCCCGGTGGGGACGTTCCGGCCGCCCCCGTGGAGCGGGCGGGACCGGGCCGGCTCCTCCCGGTTCCTCCGGGCGCCCTCACAGCGAGCCCCGCGTGTCGGGAAGGGCGAAACCCTGGGGAACCGGAGGCGGTGGGGCCATGGCGGCAGGGTCGGGGGGCAGCGCTGGGCCCACAGCCCGCCTCAGAGGGGGCCTGGGGAGCCGGGGTCCCCTGGGAGCCGGGGTCCCCTGGGAGCCGCTCCCTGGCTCTTCCGTGGCCCCAGCGCCCCAGCTACCAGCCGCTGTTTGGTTGTTCTGTTGCCGGGGAGAGACAGATCACTGCGCGAGTGCCAGAAAACCAAAGGTGCCGACAGCGTGACCTGGACAGAATCTGGGCACTGGAGCCCACGGAGGGGCTCGCAAAGCTCCCCAGCACCCGTTTTTCCACCATTTCCACCAATGCTGTTGTCAACAGGCTCCACGTCCTGCTCTGGCACAGGCCTGGCGGCACACTGTGTGCCCCTCGCGCTGAGGCCGCAGGGACGCGCTGGCCGGGACCCCAGGGCCCCATCTGGGAGGGCGTGAGCGGGCCGTGTCCCCGCTCCACCTTGGGCTCCTCTCCCGCAGGACACAGCTCCCCGGGACAGGGGGAGAGGGCGTCTCACCGAGAGCCTGGGAGCAGGGGGCTGCTGGCAGCCGTGGCAGCAGTGGCCCCCTCGCCTCCTGGGTGCCCCCCACGCTCCAGCCCAGGGCTGGGCCCTGGCGCTGCCCTCTGTGCCGGAGGGGACGCCAGTCTGACGGTGGGAGAGCACAGGGGCTGGAGAGGGAACTCCAGCAAGGCGCAGGCAGAGCCCCGTGGCCAGGAGCGGGGCTGGATCCCTGCGCACGGGGCTGGCTGCGCGCACAAGGCCCCTGCAAACGGCTGTCGGCAGAGGAAAGGGTTGCCATGGCAGTCTAGTAAATCAGAGTGTCATTTTATATGAGGCCATTAGCGTAAATTATTCCCAAATCGCTAGCAGTCACCAAGAAAATGCTGGTTTATGTGGAGCAGCCGGGCTCCGCGCTGTCCGGGCTGCACAGAGAGCCGGGGCAGGTGTGCGGCAGTCGCTGCTGGAGAGCAGGGAAAGCCTGGTGCCCCGGAGAGCCGCGGTGCTGCACAGCCCTGCCTGCCTGCCAGGCAGCCTGCCTGTCCCTGCGCCGCAGCGGCTGCACCCTGGCACCGCGGCTCCGCTGGGCGCAGCGCCCGGGGGGTTTCTGCAGGCCGGGGCCCTCACGGTGGCCGCCTTCCAAGCCGCTCCGGGCCTGCCCGCGCCTCTCCCCAGCGCTGACTATATTTGGTGGCACAGGCTGCCCTGAGTTGGATCTGGGATCAGGGCTGACCCCAGCCTTGGAGGCACAACGACCTTTCTCAAGGAACAACAGCAAAGTGGAGAAGACAAAACCGGGAGAGGCTCGTGAAGCCGTTCCCGCCTCAGCAGGCAGCAGCCTCAGGGCAACCCTGAGGGGTGGGAAGGGGCTGCGCTGGTGTCAGGAGGTGGGAGAGAGGGAATGGAGGAGGGGAAAGCTAAATAGGGCCCCAAAAGTCCTGTTCCAAACACTGCTAGCACGGCTGCTTGCCATAGTGTTACGCACGCGCAAACGCAACTGCGCGCAGTCCGAAACAGCCGTTGGCACCTCCGCCTGCACGCGCTCTTCCTCCCTGCCGCAGCGTTGCTGCAGAGCGCGTGCAACAGGGGCAGAGAGAACAGGAAGGAGGCCTTAGAACACGTCACGGCTTTAATTACCCTTAGCAAAATTACGGGGAGCTTGCTCAAGTAAACATCACCCTGCGTGTTCCAGGAGCCATCTGGAAGCAGAAGGCGTGCGGTGTCAGGGCGCCGGGATGGCAGGCCCACCTTTTGGGGAGCACTGCTCCTCAGGGCTCGCCCGGGGACGGGGCGGGCGGCACGGGTGCCCAGCCCAGGCGGCACTGGGCGCTGAGAGCCGAGGCAGAGGCGTGCGGTGACTCTGAGCGACCTGCAAGCCTGCCTCCGCCTTGTCTTCTTGCAAAAACCCGGCTTCCCTGTCACCCGTGCTCGTCACAGCCGCCCAGGCACCGTGCACCCGCCCGGGGGAGAAAACCCTCCCACCCCACGCAGGTGGGCTGCCAGCGGCTGGCGGGGCTGACGGGCTCCAGCAGCGTTTCACCGTCGTGAATCAGAGTCCGAGCTGGAACAGGCCCGAGGGAACCAAACGTGTCCGGTCCGGTTGCACGTAGCCTTTGCTCTGTCTTTCCCGGGTCGGAGCCGTTGCCCCTGGTACCTGGGAAGCGCGGGCTCCTGCTGCCCAACGGGCTTTCAGCAACATGACTGCACTTGAGGGACACAATCCTGGTGGAAGTCCTCCCACAGAAACCGTGGCTGCAACCTTCCACTTTCACTTGGGTTTTAATTGCCTTCTTCAGATCCACCCTGAATGCCAAGGAGAGATCACGCCAGCGCTTTGCCCCCACTTTGCCAAATGCAAAGCTGTAATTAAATTTTAACTCACCAATAAATGATTCATATTTTTCTACCATGCGTGATAAACTACTTTAAGCCAAAAGCAACAACAAAAAAATTGGGCTTAATTATGGCAGATAAACATGATCCTGCCCTGGGAACAGCCAATTCACTGAGGAGAGCGCGATACTAAAGGTAAGAATATTGTCTTTAATTACACTCCTGCACTACAGGCTGCCCCAAAGTACGTCATTTCTTCCTCATGAGTGCCTGTCTAAAAATAAAAACGGAGATAAGATTCTGAACTTAGTGTTCTTCCATTTCCCTTTGCATGAAACTTCGTCCCTGGAAAGGGAAGGAGCTGAAATCTAGCAGCGCCCCATCCAGCCACATGGCCTCTTCATTTTGTGCTGCGGGCGTCGGGAGGGTCGAGGTGGGACAAGCCCAGTCCCGGCGTGGGCTCCCTCCTCCTCACCCCACCCGGGAGAAGGTTTGCTCCAGGAGGTGCCCTCCTGTCCCGGGGCATCAGCGCAGCCCCCGCAGCCCCGCACTGCCCTGTGCCGCAGCAGCAGCCTTTGTGCCCGGGGCTGCGGGACAGACCAGGGAGGGACATTGCCCAGTTTTCCTGGAGGGAAAGGTGGGATGATGGGAGAAAACCTACCTGAGCTGAGCTACCACTCCTTCCCCACCTCCCCAGGACCTTCACTAGGCGCTGCCCTGGCAGGGTGGGGACAAAGGGACAATAAAAAAGACCTGGGGGAGCATTCACAGGGTGGCTGCAGGGTTCAGCCTGCCTCTAACCGCATCCCAACCTCCTACGGCCAGAGACAAAGGAGAGCTGTTCACCCTGTAACACCGGCTCTCCCACCAGCCCTGGGACTGCAGCGGCTGCCCTGGAGACGTGGGGCAGAGCCTGAGCCTCCAGCTTCACCCAGCACTGTCCGAGCCTTCTGGCCGGTCACCTGGAGGGCCGCGGGAGCAGCCACGGCAGGCTCACGCTGGGTTTGGGCAGCTCAGACAAGGCATTGCCGGCACAGCGATCCAACGCGCTGCCAGAACCCGTGCGCAGCCACAGCTGGAAAAGGGGCAAACGCCAGCAGGCAGCTGGGAGCTGAAATGAGCCCTTCGCTCCTGCCCAGCCGCAGACAGAGCTCACCCCCCGGCCGTGCGGCTCTGGGACACCGGCACACGTCGCTGCCGCGCAGGCGGTACCCAACACGCCAGCGGCTCAGCTATCCTCCGGGGAAAATCTGACTGGAAAGAGAACAAACCCCTGGGAAGTGAAACCGCTGCCCATGGCGAGCCCGAGCCAGGAGCAGCCCTGTCCGTCTCCAAGCACGCGGCCGGCACGCGCCCAGCACGGGCACGGCTGCACAGCCGGCAGCGAGCAGCCGTTGTCGCCGCTGAGCTGGGCTGCTTCTGGTGCCCTGGGCCTGACACAAGGCTGCTTCCAGGCACCGAGGGGCATCACGTCCCTATCCTTGTGCCCATCCTTGCCCAAGCCCTGCGGCTGAGCTCCCACCGGGGTGCGCGGCTTGGGCACATTTGGTTAACACCAGGGGCTCTGTCTGCACCCCCAGTACCATCCTGGGCTCCCAGCAATTTTCCCGGCTCCCACCTCACCCCGCGCGGCAGCCCCAGCCCAGCCCTCCCCCCTGCACCGCTCGCCTGCGCTCAATAATATTTTCATGACTGTTTTAGCCCCACACTCAGAGTCTCGGGGGATGTTTGTGCATGACATCACCCTCCCCCTCCCGTAAATCAGGCACTGGGCCGTGCGTAGCCATGACCCATTCATGACAGGGATAAAATCCAGATGTTCCAGTGCTACGTGCAGCTGGGTCATTTCCTTTTTTGGCTAAAAACGTGAGGTTCTTGAGGCTGACTGAAAGAGGAGCCTGGGGGCCCTTTGTACAGAAACCTTTTGTGGTTAATCCCTGGAAACAGCGCTGCAGAAACAAGGGTTTGCGGTGCGCGGGCTGGAGGACGGGCTCAGCTGGAAACCGCCTGGCCTGGGGCTGCTCGCTCACCCTTTGGGGCCGAGCAGCAGCAAAACCAGAGCCTGGCGCGGGTCACGGGGCAGCAACAAAAATCTTGCTTCACAAACCCCGTCAGCTGCCAGAGCAGGAGCCTTTGGAGGAGCCAGGAACATGCGTGCAGAGCCAGTGCCGCGGTCCCACGGGCTCTGCCCGTCGCGCTGCCGGAGCAGCGGCCGAGCCCCCGTGCAGGGGAAAGGAGTGGGGCGCCGGGGCCGGCAAGCCCAGAGGAAGTCGTGGCAGCTGTTAGTAAATGTAAAGGAATCTGTGGAAAATAGTTTCAGATGTTCAGGGAATAAATGGCTCCCCAGCTGATAAAAGTGAGTAATGAGCATGCAGCGCTCCGGGGAAGGCTGCCAGGAGACCACTGTTACCCTGACTGGAGGCTGCAGCAACGTCCCCACCAAACCTCCTCCCGAGATCCCGCGTGTGCAGACCGGGAGCGTGGATCGCAGCGGGAAGGAAGCTGGTCCGCACGGCAGGATACGATTCGGTATCGCAGCAATCCAGAGCAGCTCCTGCGGCTGCCTGGCTGCTGCCGAGCCCAACCCCACAGCCAGCCTGGAGGCATCACGCCCCGGCCGAGTGCTGCTCAGGCCTGTCCTGCAGAACAGCCTGTCCGGACGGACAGACAGCAGGCACAGACAGCACGAGACCAGTCCAGCTGATGCTGGGGCTGTGGTTTGGGGAGGGTTTGGTGTTAGGGGAAAGGACCAGGCTGAGCATGGAGCCGCCACACCGATTCAGACAGCGCTCTGCCCTGTGCCTGCTGTTCAAGAAACACACGAGAGCACGCGTCACTGAAACGGTTTATTATATAAAGCTGTAGGAAATACACAGGAGGCTGAGGTTTAGGACACTTCCTTCTAGAGACTGCTCCAAGCTCCTCCGAATAGCAAACACACAAACTCTGATTTGCCTGCATCAAAGCTTTCAAACGACAGTTCAACACGGATCTGCGGACAGCATTAATAACACCTGGACATGCATAACGCTTTCTGTTCCTAAATCAAGCCTGGGAAGGGGGTGGGGGGCTAGCCCCTTCATCCTGCAGTTGGTTACAAAATGACAGATATTCATGACAAAAGAGTACAAAAGGAAAAAAAAAAAAAAAACCACAACACAAGAAATGCTTTCAGAAAAGCACGTGGCTGTCTAAGCAGGAAAGCAGGGTCAGCGTAAGTGCCCCAGCAAGGCAGACACGAAAGGGACGCAGCGACAAGGCAGGCACGAGCATCCCCCGGCGGAGCGGCCTTAGGGGGCCCCGAGCCAGCTCAGCCGTGGGGCAGGGATGGCTCAAGCCCCTGCGTGAGTCTGGGATGGCTCAAGACGTCCTACTTTGCACCGTTAGGGCCAACGCAGGGACTTGGGAGACACAGAGCCCCTCCTCAGGGCAGCCCAGGTGCCACCTTTGCTTTGCTTCTTGTTTGGGACCCAGCGAGGGGTGAGGGCAGCTGGGGAGCCGCAGCAGGGGACGCTCAGCCCTGGCAGGAGCGGGTTGTGGACACCCCGACCGCCCCCTTGGCCGACCTCCGCGCTGGAGCCCTGCATCCCACAAAGCCTCCTCTCCAGTGCTCCCAGCATCCACCAAGCGCAGCCACAGCCTGCAACAACGCTCCCCTCCCCAAATTAATGGAAGGACTCCAGCGCGTGCCGCTGGCGGCTGGGGTCGGCGAGGCAATTCCCGTCCCACGGCTCCCCAGGAGAGGGATGGAGCAGGAATAAAGCCCTCGGTGCTCTCAGCCTTCAGCGCACCCTTCTCTGGGGCTCAGCCAAGCGCATCTCGCGGGGGGACACCACCGGTGGGCCAGTGCCCACCAGCTCCAGCTCAGACAACGCAGAGGCAGCCGTGGGAAATCTCGGCACAGATGGATGGGAACGGGACAGGGAGCTGGGGGGGGGCAGAACACCCCGTACCTGCGAGCGATTTGAGCTCCTCATCCACATCTGAGTGAGAGCACCTCCACAGACACGTGTAGAGCAAAGGGTCTGGCCAGCAAACGGCGAGGGGGCTACAGAAATCTGGAGGTGGATCCCATCTGGCAGGACACATGCTCTTCTCCTGGCCACTCTCCAGCCTGGTGTCCCCGAAACTCCAGAATGGGGCAGAGCGCGCCCGTCACACCCGGGTTGCCAGAAGCCAGCCGCGCAAACGGAAAGGCTGCTGCAAAGCCATCCGCCACGCAGGCCAGCACGGCCACGCCACGGGGACCTGGAGCTGCTGCCTTCTATCACACAGAGCAAGGGAAGCACACGGGGAAAAGAGAAAAGTCAGCACTGTGCCAGAGGGAGCAAATACACGCTGCCAGCACGCAGATCCAGCAGCCCAATGCCGAAGCTGCTGCCGCTGCCCTTTGCTCAGCTGGGGCCCTGGGCTCAGCTCGTGCCTGCTCGGACAGGAAGCAAAAGGAAAGAGTAAATAATGGGGGTTCTTGAAGCTCCTTTTTCAACTTTATTTAGCTCTGACTCTGCACAGAGCCATAGCATAGCGTACTCTAGCCTTCAGGGAGGGGCACAGGAACCCCCTGAACACACCACGGTTCGGGGGCAGCCCCTATCTCCTGTGCCTCGTGCCCTGCCCCTGAAATGTTGTTGGGGTATCTGGCACAAAGACCCTGAAGAATAGAGAAAGCCCCTGCCCCGTGGTGTCCTCAGAGGCTCATAGGTCGCTGCTGCAGTCGCGGCACAGGATCTCATCGTTGTCAGGGATGAAGCCTTTCCCGACCAGCGAGGTGTTGCAGCGGGCGCAGTTAAAGCAATTATGGTGCCAGTGACGGTCCTCAAAGGAGACATATTTACCACCGCCAAAGCCTGCGGGAGGGACAGAACGCACCGTTAGGACCCCTGGGAAAACCAGGATGAGCTTCCCGCACCGACCGAGCCTTGGCCTGCTCAGCTGAGTCAGGTCTTCACATGCAGCGCTGCACTGTGGCACCCAAACACCGCCCCGTATCGAAGACATCTGAAATACGAATCCCCGCTCTTGGGGGGAAGAGGACCAAAATGATTTCGCAGCAGATTTTGCAGGGTTGGGATCCTCAGACCAGAATCACCATTTTCTCCTGAAGAGGAGCAGGGAGCGGAGCTGCACCATCACAGGGAAGGAGGGGGCTGTTGGGAGCTCCTGACAGCACTGCCTGGAGCAGCTCCTTCCAAGGACAGCGCTAGTGAAATCCTGGGAAGAGCCCTCCTGGGGGAGGCTCCACGGGCAGCTTCCTTCCTCTGCCAGCAGTGGTTCGACTCGTGGGCTGTGACCCCCTTCTCCCCGGGACTGCGACAAACTGATAAGCACCAGACGGGAAGCGGGGTGCCCAGGAGCTGTCCTGTCCTCAGAGTCATCCTCTGAGTCACCAGCTGATTCACGGCTTTGCCTGCCTTCCCAGCAGCAAGAGACACGAGTTGCAAAGGGAAAGGTCAGGTGGGGGAGCACAGGAAGGAGGCCAGACCCTCTCTGGGGTCTCTGCAGAAGAGGACCCCCTGCTACCCCTGTCTGAGGCTCCAGGCTCCCCTGCAGCAGCTGCTGCTCCAGCTATGGCTGGAAGTCTCTGGCTTTCCCTGTCTGTGAGCAATCTTTCCACAAGATGTGGCAACCAGACTCAAACAAGGCAAGCTAGAGACACAGGGTCACACTGTGAGGGGTCATTTTGGGAGCCTTTACCCCTGGGCAGAGGGAATTCCTCCCAAGAAGTGCAGTTCACCGCTCTGAAAGATGCGGCTGAAGGGACACAAGCCCTAGGAGCACTCCAACAGAGAGATCCTCTCTCATGGGGTTCCTCAGAAAGCAGCTGCAGTTACTTCTGCGGGGAACATGCCTGAGGGCACCCTGCTCTCCCCAGCATTTGTCCCCGGGAGGCCTGAAGTGCCTGGAGACCCTGGAGCAAGCCTGCATGGTGGAGACGTGTATGAGCATCACAGGGCAGGGCAGCTTCACCCAGAGAAGTCACCTGGAAACAGGGCAGGTAGGTCACGTCCTGCTCTGCGGAAGCACCCCGTAACCAGGGCCGTTCTGCTCACCTGTGATGGGCTTTGTGCAGGCGCTGCACTTCTTGGCGTAGAGGTTCCCGAAGCACTTGATGCAGTACGGGTTGTCATCCTGGGAGGTGAACTGCTGGCCGGCCAGAGGGGTCTTGCAGCCCGTGCAGACAAAACACTCCTTGTGCCACGGCTCGTCCCGGTAAGTCACTCCTCCCTTGGTCAGGGTCTGCAGGAAGAGAGCGCGCACCGGTGACACACGCGCACCGGGAAACGGCTGCAGTGCATGACAGGGTGCTGGTGCCCAAACCCTTCTCTGGTGGGCCTCAGACAGGAGTGGGGAACACGTCCCTGGATCAGAGAACTCAGGGGCTTTGGGCTGTCGGGCCAGACATACCTTTTTGCAACGAGTGCAGCGAGGAGCGAACTTGCTCTCGTAACAGGGGACACAGTAATAATCCTTGTTGTCTGGGATGAAGGATCGTGACCCGATGGGCTGCTGGCAGCTGCTGCATATGAAGCAATGCTCGTGCCAGGTTTGTCCGTTGTACTCCAGCTTACGGGACCCTGCAGAGAGAGCCGTTCGCAGTGTGACAGGGGGAGCACCACGCACACACAAAGGGGACACGGGAGGCTGCGCAGGATGAACTGCGGTCCTGCACACCCGCCTCGGTGCCTGCCTTCCCCATGGCGGAGCAGGACCGCAGGCAGCTGGGGAGGGGAGGGCTGCAGGAACATGCCCCCAGCACCGGCACACAGGCCACGGCAGAGAGCCTGTTGTAACCTCCATCTGAAGATGTGCAAGAATGGCCAAGCAAAGACACTCCTTTGCCTCAGGCCATCTCCAGAGACGCTCACACACCTTCAGTCATTCCTTCTCTTCTTGTCAGCGCACAGCAGAAAATGCCCAGGAAACCCTTTGTTATCTCCTCCCCAGCTCACTTCCCCATGACAAAGGGGAACAGACAGACAGGGCTGCTGTGGTGATAGCAGCTCGGGATCCTGCTGTCTTGCCAGACAAGCAAAGTGCCTGGCCCACTCTACACAGTGACAGTGGAGCAGAAGAGCAGAAATTCAGCTCTCTTCCTTGCTGCCCTGGTGCTAGACCCCCTCAGCCCTGGCCAACGCCACTGGGACCACAAACAAACTGCAGTGCTCAAGCCTGCCCGCTCCTACCTGGCATGACCGTCTTCTCGCAGGCAATGCACTTGGAGGAGAACTCGCTGCAGTAGCAGTCATTGCACAGCAGCTCCTCGCCTTGGCAGGTGAACGGCTCGTCGGCCAGAGAACGGTCACAGCGGAAGCAACGAAAGCAGTGCTCGTGGTAATGGCGATCCTCGTAGTACAGCTCCTGGGGAGAAGAGCCGAGATGAGGAGGGGACCGATCGCCCCAGGGAACCGCCCTGCCCGGCTGGGGGGTCCCATGCTCACCCTGCAGTCGTGGCCGATCAGCTCCTTGCACTCATCGCAGGTGTTGGCAAAGTGGGCGTCGTAGCAGGGGATGCAGTAGGGGCCGTTGTCCATCTGGATGTACTTGCGCCCATACAAGGACTCCTTGCAGTTGTCGCAGTCAAAGCACTCCGTCATGGTGCCAGCCTGAGGGCCTCCTTCACCTGCTGAGAGATCAGCAGAGATGCGGGGTCAGTGTCAGCTTACGCTGCCCGAGATGTCCCTGCACAGCCCTGCCATCTCCAGAGGGCCAGGACCACCAGTTCCTGCGCTGAGCCACCAAACAGCCGCTACCAGCACAGGACCTGAGCTGCTGCAGCTGCCCCGGGGCTGTACACACTTCCAAAAAAGCCTGCACACATTCAGCCCCTGGGATGAATCTCACCTGAGGTTTATACTCAGTCCAACAGCTGGAGCACTTAGGCACGGCTCAGAGAAACCTAGACACATAAGCATGCAGTCGAGCTTCTCACCGTCTGCCTCCTGGCTGGGAAGCAAAGGGTAAATGACGACCAAAAGAGAGAAATTTTTTGCATGAAAAGTTTTGATTTGGCACTGAAACCATGCACACGCCGTGTGCGTGCACATCCAGGGTTGCATCAGAGAGCCAGCCACCTTGAGGGAGAGCTGCCTGCCAAGCAGCCCTTCAGCGGCCCACGCTCAGCCACCAGCGTGGCCCTGGACCAAGGGCAAGATCCCTCCTGATGCTCTGGCCATGGGGCTGTCAGCCTTCCAGATTCTGGAACTTCTCCAGAACTTTACAGCAGCTGCTCCACGGGGAAGCAGAAATCAGGCACCCCACGCTGTGCCTGGCTAGGAAGCCCCATCCCGGCAAACACTTTTGCACGTGTTGCTCCAACTACGAACGCTCTTCAGGCAGAAAGTGGGGAGGGGGGTGTTTATAAACAATAGAGGTGTTGGGATTTTGCACGCAGGAGATCAGACACCTCTCGTCGCCTCGTCTCCCTCTCAGACAAGAGGTTTGTCAGAATATTTTGCTTTCTTTGGAGCACTCCAGAGCAGGAGTATCCTCCTTCTGCTTAGTTTAACCTGGTTATTCCTAAATATGGAGTTTTCCACTTGCAAAATCACACCCTTCTCTAATACAGGTTGCTATCAAGTGTAGACAAGCCCATGGAATTACGTCGGAGCAGTCAGCTGCAGAGTGCTGCACGCTGCAGTTTTCTTCGCGAACCCACCCACTTCAGAAAGAGCTATTATGGCTCAATCTACAGTTTCGCATTTAATGGGGCAGGGAGCTCACCGCCAGCCTCCACGCCTCCCTCCTCGCGGGCGCCCCGGTGCAGCGGCCGTCTCCGGGGCAGGAGCCGATCCAGACAGCTCTGACTCACGGCAGCGAGCTCCCCAGGGCTATTCTTGGTCAATCCACACAGCTCCCAGCTGTTGTCAAGCCTGGTATGCGCCGATAGGACTGCCGGTGAATAAATCTAGTGTTCCCACATGGCTACGTGACCAACGGAGGGGGAACAAAGTCCCTTTTCAGATGCTCTCGTTACCCAGCTGCTGCCCCGGCCGTTGCCGGCTCCGCTGGCCGCTCCGTGCCCTCCAGCGCAGCAGGATGGTGCACGTGGCTGCGTTCGTGGGAGCAACTCCACGGCGTGCCCCTGCGAGCAGCCCGGGCTTGGGGCCACCGCTCTGCCAGGCCCATCCTCCAGAGCCCCAACGGCAGCCCCGCGCTCGCTGCTGTGGAACAAGGGGGCCTGGGCCAGGCTGGGCAATTCCCAGTCTTACTGGAGACCAGGCAGGCTCTCGGGGTGGTTTGAGCAGGGGAGCCAGATGGGTGCCAGAGTGCCAAACTGGACCTGCTGCCCCAGCTCTGCCCTCCGCGCCCTCTCCCGCTGGGACACCCTGTGAGGTGCTCACCCGGCCGGGCAGCAGCTCCCATGGCTCCTGGCCGCTTCTCACCCATGGCCGCCTCCTCTGCCGCCCCACTCACCTTCACTCCCTGAAGCCACTGGGGATCTTTCTCTCTAGCAACGAATGAAAATCAAATTAGCAACCCTCCTCCTCCCAGCCCCGGTGAAGGGAACTTTCCAAGGTGTGTCTGTAATAAACGAGCCTCTAATGAGGCCTCCTACCCTGGGAGCCGCTGGAGCGGGGAGCTGCCATGTTTGCTCAACGGGCTGTGCGTTATCTCTGCTGTCCTGTAATGCGGGGTCAGAGGATGTCAGAGAACGTGAAGGAAGGAAGAACAACTTGATGGGAGAAGCCTTGTGTTTTACTGGTGACATGGGCTCAGCCTCCTGCACCATCGCTCCGTGTGCCTCAGTCCTCAAACCCAAACCAGGCACAAGCATCTCCTCGTGTCGCAGGGGCTGGATAAACCCACCGAGGGCTCTGGGGCTCTTGCACCGCTGAACCACCCTGAGGAGGCAGGCGCTGCTCCCCAAACGTGCACCATCCCCCACGTGCTCTCAGGACCAGCAAACCACAGCAGAGCCGCAGGGTGCGAGCACCAGGGCCGTGCCACGGCCGGAGCAAGCCCTGCTCCCGTGGGACAGCTGAGCTGTCACCATGATCGAAACAGGGATTAAAAAAAGTGACAGACAGGAACACTTCAAACTCAACTGCCGTTTGTCACCCAGGTTCCTGGCAGTGCCAGTCCTCCTCTCCTCTGTTGCCCAGGGCAGCTGGCACCGCCGAGCCCACCAGGACCCCCCCCCAGCCTTGTGCTGGCCCCAGCCCTCGGCCAGCAATACGCAATACGCACAGCGTCGCTTTTGCTGTGGGGCACGCAAGACAGAGCGACCGCAGAGGAGGAAGCGAAAACCACATAAACCCTCTGAAAATGGTATGCCAAGGACGACCCTAAAGCAGGGTGCCATGCTTGCCTCTGCTTTGTGTAGTTTCTCCCCATGCTTGCTGCACACTGTGCGGGCCAAGCTCCTGCTCTCCAGGCCACGGAGCCCGAGCGCGCCGGCAGATGCAGGGACTGCCAGCAGAGCAAGTCCCAAGAGCGTCACGTGGCCGAGAGCATACGGGATCGGACTCTGCGCTGCCTTTTCCACACAGAGAAGAACAGGCCCAGGAAGTTTGCTCAGGGTTATTTGTATTAGATAAGCTGTTTGCTCTCTTTGTTCTGGTCTCGCAGGCAGTGCCGGGCAGGGGTGTCAAAGCCCTCCGCAACGCCAAAACAAACTCTGCATCTTCAGCCCTGAGGACATGGTGCTGCCGGAGATCAAGTTCATGGAGAAGAGGAAGGTGGGACAAAAGGAACAGAGCAAAAGAAATCGTACAAACACCCGCAATTCTTACTGTGATTGTAATGAGCAACCTGGAAATTGTCTCCGTTCATGAAGAAAAGAGGTGGAGTCTTAAAATGCACGTTAAAAAACTTGGAGACTCAGATTTAGAAGACACGACATGAGCAGTCACCATGCGTGCTAATTAGCATGAGCTCACGCTCTGCGGTCTGCACCGCCCTGTCAGCATTAGCTGTGCGCTAGGCTGCCCTAACGCCTTCAAACACCAACCAAGGTGTTGCCCTAAAACGATGGGATTCCAGGTGCCAGGACAGTGCTTGCGTGCCCGTTACCAGACGGCTGCGGTCCCTGCGGGACACGGTCTGCGGGAGCAGGTCCCCCATACGTGGGACAGCGGAGCTGGATGTGGGGTGTTCTCTCAGCTGTCTCGCTGGCTGTCTGAGGGCAAAAATAAACAGCAGATATACGCCTGCCAGCTGCTTACCCTTTCCCTTTGACAGATATAGCTGTGCTCGTGGAGGAAAGGAAGTTCGGTTCCTCTCGTGTGCCCATGAACAAACAGCTCCCAGAAAAAGAGCTCCTCTCACAAACAATATTTGAAGTGCTCCGGGATGCAAATCTGATCAGTCTGGAACAGAGCTCAGAATAGCTCCACGTATGAGAAAGGTCAGCGATTTGTCAAGGACGCACAGCGGAGTCCACTTTCTAATTAGAGAGTAACATGCACCTAACACAACCCCGGTGTCATTGTCCACAGCAACAGAGCGGATGGCTTAGCAACAGCCCCAGGAGATTATTACATGAATTTTAGTGTCTATGAACTCGGGACCCGTTATGCAAAGGAGGCAGCAGACTGTCCAGGGCCAGGCTTTCTGCTCCATACAGTCACTTCGGAGCCTAACCAGCCTTTTGAGATGATTCCTGCTACAATGAACACCATCAGCGAGAGGTCTCCTGTACATGGTGAACCTGTAACCCTGGGTAACTTCACACCAGTTTGTTCTTCATTGTCAGGTCACAACCAGCTGCTCCACGAAGTGATCCTAGAGCAACCCATAAGGCTGTTCCTAGGAAAACACTTGCTCTTTCCAGGACACAGGAATAGACCTGCCTTCGTCTGTCAGGTTCCTGCCTATTCTCATCTTCCCTGGGCTGCTCTGAGCACGGTTTGTGCAGCCGCAGCTCACACCTAAACAGACACGCAGAAGAGAAAGCACAACCTCGCTGGGACAGGCGAGCATTCCCCATGTAAGGATGAAAATGTCCCGGGACAAGGCTTTGGAAGACTGTCCTCAACGCGCTCCAAGGTCAGAAGAGGAGAACAACGCTTTTTGTTCCCGTTAGCTCTCCAGAACCATTATGGGTCCTGGAATCTGCGTGAAATTGTTTCTGCCTGTTGCCGACCCTAAAAGGGAAACCAGCTGCTTGCTCCGAGGAGCAGCTCCAGCCCCTCCGACAGGCTGGGAACCTTTTCAGCCCAGGTTTCCCGACAGCGCTTTTCTGCGGATGGGCTCGGGGTCACTGCATAGCATAGCCAACCTGGCCTCTCCGGGGCACCACACGGGTTTCTCTGCACCTCCTGCCACTGCTGCCTGTCTGTACCCTCCTGCTCTGCTCCCAAACCTGTGAGCGCGGCGGGAACAACATCCCCCACCTGCTGTTAACGGAGATCCTGCTTTCGGGTGAGAGGCTGGAGGCAGCTTGCCAGAAAGGTGCCAGGTGTTTCGTCGGGGTAACCCAGCCGGACCCAGCCTGCCCAGAGCACCCTCAGGGGCTGCGCTGGATCAGGCCTTCGCCCACCGTCCCTCAGCGCCTCTGAGTCACTTCCTGCCCTCGGACCTCGCCTCCCAGCTGCCTCCCAGCCTGAGCCTCCCCGCAGACGGCTGGGACATCTCACCTACAAAGGGCTGCACGGGAGGATGCTGCAGGTCATTTCTCCATCACATAGGGAAGATTTGGCTCCTACCGTCGGTCTCGGAGGAGGAGGAGACAAATGAATCCGCTGGGCGTAAGGCCACACAGCCCCACCTGCACCACACTGTGCTTACACGTGTGCGCACACCGAGCTCTGCGCAGCCGTTTCCCACGCAGCGGCAGACCAACCTCCTGCCCAGAGCAGTCACGCGCTGCTCTGGGCCCCGCAACAAATTCAGCAAAATGGCCGGCACAGTTGTAAGGAAACACCCCGCGTTTTAAGTGAAATAAGCGCTGTCAGAATCATCCTTGCTCAGCAAGGATGGCAGCTTGCTGAAAATGCCCACAGCTTTGAGAGGAAGAAGTACAGAAACTGTTAAAGCAGCTGGCAAGTCAAGATAGACCAAGATTGTTGCACGATTTTCAGACAGTCTTAGAATGGCAAATTGAGGGTTTCCTGATGTTCAGAAGAGATCTCTGAGGTGCCCTCCATCCAAAGCGCAAACCCACATCACCTGGGCTCCTCCTGACAGCCCTGCGTATCGATCAAGGCAAGTGCTAAACGCACAACTGTCCCACCAGTGTCTGATCTTACCCTCACACCGAGAAACCCTCGCCTGGTGCGGAACGCACTGCACTGTGCACAGCCGTGGCTGAGGCATGGCACCAGGTCCAGGGTGAGCAGCGGCACACGGCTGTGGCGCAGGGCACGGCCACCACCGCCGCGCGGGATGCCCGTGAGGTCCCAGCAGCGCAGGGAGAGGCACAGGCATGCCAAAGCTGAGCGGTGCCTTCGCGCACAGCATGGAGTGCGAGAGTGCTGCTGAGGGCAGGTACATGGAGCCCAGTCCCACCCGAAAGCAGCTTCCCACAGAGAGGAGAGGCTGAAGAATGAGGTGATGAGTGCAACAAGAGCTCTGGAAGACCTCATAGTGACAAAGGCCGACTCTGGTAAGTGCAATAAGAGGTGCCCTCTGCCTCAAACCACAGGCTGACACACAGGATGAGATAAAGGTGCTTCCTGTCTCACTTTATACATGAGTGACACGGCACAATACAGAAAATAAATATTAGCATACATATCAGCATTGTTCTACAGAGGAGGTGGTGACGGGATGCATCTCCAGGAGGCCAGGCTCACTTTCACACCTTCTGGTAACACCAGCAACGCTGATTCTAGGAGGAGAATGACCACTGATGACCGGTCTAAGAACCTGCTGAATTCTGCCAGACTGATATACTTACAAGAACTGGAAAGCAGCAATGATTTTTTCTTAAATTTAAATCAAACTTTTGAATTACCAAAAGCAATCAGCCAGGTCTCCCAGGAAGGCCAACAAACCATACGCAGTCAGCTACCACACGCGGAAACGGTCTTGGCCTTGATGTGCTTACAGCTCTCCAGCAGACCCGGCACCGGGACAGGGGCTGCCAGGAAGTCCAGGGTCCTAAGGAACTGCAAAACTCTGCTCTGGTCTCAAAACACCAATGAATTCATAGACCTTTTTCCTCCAGTACTAAATTCCTCATTCTTCCTCCTAAGATAAGGAAACATAAAACAAAATTTTCCTATGTGAAAGGAAAACCTGCTGCTGCTAAGTCAGGCTCTCATAAGGCAGCATCCCCATACAAGGTAATGGGACAAAGCTCTGAGCCAGTATTTGTGCACACTGGGACTTTTGTCCTTTCTCTACTGTTTAAAGAAAGAATCTCTTTTTAATGAGACCACAGTTGCAGGGGAATCCAATTTTCCATGCTACAGTGGAAAACCAGGCGGGTTTGCCCATGCGAGATTCAAATCGTAATTTCTTGTGGCCAAGACCTTGCTTTGCATTTGGTTTTCAGCTACTTCCATCCCTTTCCTCCCCGTTCCTATCTGAGCAGGTCATAGAATCATAGAATCATAGAATGGTTAGGGTTGGAAGGGACCTTCAAAGGTCCCGGGAGTCCAGCTGTGAGCTGAAGCATCCAGACAGCGAGCACGAAGATACATGGTTTGGAGGAAGAGAAACAGAAGATCTATTCGAACACCACCGGTGAGGAACACCAGGCTTCCTGTGGCTACCCATCTTCACCGCGTATACCCATCTTCCAAAACCTCACAAGGACAGAGTGCAGGCTGAGAAGGAGAAAGGCAACGGGCAGCTCAGCTCTTGCTCTGGACTGACTTTAACTATTTCAGGTTCTGAACAAAATCCTCCCTCTTCAGAGGGCAGCTGGGACGGCGGGCACAGCTAGGACACATTTGGAACAAGCAGCCTGTGTCGCTCTGCTGACATTAAAACCGAATGTTTGCTCAAGAGATCAGCTGTTAATCTTACTTAAAATGTATACAAAGCAAACGAATTCTGCACACTCAACAGGAAGTCAGAAATTGAAACCATTTGGGCAGTTTGGATCTGTCACAATTCAAGCAGATCACTTAGCTGAAGGAGGAAGTCCAAGAGCAGAGGCGTAAGACATGAACACGTCAGAAACTTCCCCCTGGCCAAACGAAGTCCCTTTCACCAGATGGTTAACAAGCCCGCAGCTTAAAAACGTGCCAGGAGAGATTCTGGCCAGTACAGCCTGGCCCAAGCCCCACCTGCCAGGGCAGGCACCGTCCCCTGGCATGCGCAACGCCGACCAAGCACGCCTGCTACCGGGGCTGGTAACCGGCTGCAGGGCAGCAGCTGCGGGCATGGCCAGGGTGACCGTAATAGGAAGAAAGATGCTGGAGCCAAGTTCCAGGGAGCATGACAGATCACAGGAGCTTCGGTGTGACAGCGGAGCGGGGAAACGGCTGCTCGTAGCAGTTCTTAGGAAGAAGAACCAAGCATGCAACTGCCTTCTGAACTGCCTTCTGCTCCCTTCTCTGCTCAAGCACTTCAGTCATCCCATGTAAGAGAGGAGGACACACTCCTGTTCCATTATGGTAACTGTGACATCAAAAATGCTGGAGTGCATACTGGAAGTGAGTGCACACAACCTTCAGGCTTTCCCCGTTTACGGCAGCCAGCGAGCCTACCACCAGCCCAGCACCCGCGCTCCCAGCGCCATCGCGAAGAGGCTGCAGTGTCGCACTGTGCCACCCCCAACACGGGAACACACACAACTCCCACCCGCTTCTGGTGTCTCAGCCTCAACAGCCCCGGCAAAAATGCCATCAGCTGGTGGGTGCTTGACAAATCCCATCACAAGAGCCTGCCAATATCAAATCCATAAATTCCTTTAGTTTTCCTCTTTCAACTAGAAAATTGGGCAAGAAGGAAGAACTTGTTGCTTCTGCAGGGCTGAATAAGCCTTTCAGACATATTAAGCAGACCGTACATTAACCATCTTCCTACTGGCAAACAAACAGTAATGTAAGAACACAAAACAAACCCTAAAGATAGTCATCAACCATATAAAACAAATTAACAGGCAGCAGCTGGCCTCCAGGCTTCACACCAGGTCTAGGCAGAAGCTAATCCGGACAGGGAACGCCTGTTGCTTAGAGGTGGTATAATTTATCTGTGAACCTCCTTTGCCCGTGTCGTTACGAAGTGACGGACAAGGAAAGGTGGTGGGAAGGGATCGTAACTGGATGAGGTTTTGTCAAGAAAGTCATGAAGAGAGTATATATATATAAACGTACGTGAAACTGCACACTGGTACGTACGGTGCTTTGCGTTACCTGCCTGCTGTAGCCTATCTGTTCTCGCTCTGCATCCTACGGTTTTAACACCACACATCACTGCAATGACAACCTGGCACGAGGAGCGGGGCCAACTGGACGAAGTCAGTATTCTCCAGAAACAAACATATGCCCACAAAGATCACATGGTAAAACACACCCATGCCCTGAACTAAAAAAAGACGGAACTCTCGCACAGAGCCTAGGATGTCCTAAACCTTCCAAACGCAGAAACCCAGAGAGATCTTGATAATGGCCCGGCTATTACAGAAAGAAAAAGGGAGTCCCGAAGGATAAGCATGTTGTGAGGACTATAATCTAGCAATGAAAGTTTAGTTTTGGACTGAATTGATTTATGCCCATGTAACCTAGCAAAGCTGGATAAGCAGTTCGGCATTTACATGGCTGTGGGCCAACGCACAAGCCCAGGACTCCGGCAATAACGTTTCAAAATCTCTTTGCCCCACAAAATGAAGGTCATCTCCAGTACACTAGAATTCAAACATGAAAGCATGACAGGAAATGACTAACTGCACGCTGCGGCCAATTTACCTTCATCTTGGATCTGCTCAGCACACAAGAATCTTGCAATTCAAACAGACATCTCAGCCTATATGCAGAAAAAATAATCTGACTGCTCTAGTTGCTAGCTCTTGGGGTCTGTGCATCTCAGTACAGATAGCACTGCAAAACAAAGGAATTCTGCTCTATTTCCCTGAAGTTCTTATAATTCTAGCCTTATGCTGTGGTTTTCACTTTTCTTTCCCTCAGAGGCAGCTGTTTTTTAAATTGAGGATGAGGCCATTCTTATTTCTGAGGTGGTGCACAACTTAAGTTAGTGTTTACAAAGCATTTTGCAGTCCCTGAGCAAAAGGTATTTATGAGATGATACCTCTATTTTGCACGTAAAGGCAATCGAGGGGCTGCTTCACGCTTGCTCCTGAAGAAGCGGCGCCTGAGCTCGTGGACAGGCTGCAGGGACGACGCAGTCCCAGCGCACGCGTTTTGTGCTCGCGTGCTGAACGGCAAACCCGCGTGGTCTGAGCCCAATCCCCCATTAACCGCCTTCTCCAGAACGGCCGGCACCTCTTTTGCTGTAAGAGCTCTACTCAACTTCAGGGGTTTTTTTTAATAAACAAAGCAACTTTGACTTACAGTAGCAGGAAAAGACATCTAAACGAGGCATGTTTTATTTAATGCCTGCCTATTACTTAAAGGGCAAAGCAAATTTTTTCACCAAATTTGGTCAAAATATTCCCTTTTTCCAAGTTGATTCCTTGTTTCCCAAACAGGAGCATTTGTCATCGGTTTCCCGCATACAAGCAAATACGCTGACCGAGGCTGGTAACCTGCACCATAACCAGGCAGTTTCATGCCTGGCAGGGCGCTCCGCCCACATGCGAAATCAGCGGCGTGAGGAGCAAGCCAGGAAGGTGACAGGGCCGACGCTGCAGTGACACGCGTGTCCCACGCGTGGCCCAGCAGCGTCCCACCGTCCCCGTCACCAGCCGTGGGCCCCTCTGCCCACGCCGACTGTGGGCATCAGAGGTCAGGATGGGCTCTGCCCACAGCACGTCGTACAGCTGCCAGCGTCCCATGCACGCAAGGGCAATTACTGAACCCACAGCACGTGAACAGCTTCTAAATCTGGGGAAGACAAACTGTCTCGGGTTACCGTCCCGAGAAGTGCTTGCCCATGGTCTGAAACACAACCATGAGCGTTTGTTGCCTGTGTGTGCCAGCTGCAGCCCTCCTGGAAAAAGGTAATGTACCCTGCAAGGACAGCACAGCCAGCCCTCCAGAGAGCAGACGGGACTGCGGAGAGGAGGGCACCCTCTTCTTTTAGCCCTTGCCTTGCCAACATGGAAGCAAAACAAGTTTCCACCTCTGTGCCTGAAGATTTCTCTGCTCGGTGATCTGGTCATCAGGTGTCGTTTGCTTTCACTAGACAGAACTGGTTATCTTCAAATCAGTCTCCTTGTCAAGGCATTTCTCATTGGCACCTTAAAAATTATTCTCAAACAGTGCACATTTTAAATAACAGAACCCATCCGTTGTAATTGTCATGTACTTTACACAAAATAACTCCTTGCAAGCACTGAAAAGAAATTGGCAAGATGCAACATGCTTCCCAGTTCCTGTCGTGCTGTGCTGCCACACTGGGATTGTCTTTGGGGGAACCCTCGCAAGGGAAAACCCGCCACATCGAAAAGGCTACGTGGGAACAGCTACTTTAATGGGCACAAACAGTCACAAAATTTATGAATGCCTTTGTATCCCGCAGCTGCACGGTGCGTTTCCAGCATCCCTGCCCGCCAGACCTATCCGAACTCGTCACCGCGCTGACAGCCCCGCAGCCCCCGCAACATGGAGCGTGGCTGCTGGCACGCACGCTGACCGGGCCTAGAAACCCATCAAGAGAGGAAAACTGCTCCTTCACAGGGAAAAACCCAACATGAACAGGCGAGAAGTAACAATATCAGAGAGCCCCTGATCCAGGTCTGCGGCTCAGTTACAGAACCTCATTATCTCATTCAAATCTGAGACGTACAAGGAAACCGACACGGAACAGATTTGGCACAGACTGAAAAGGAACCAAAAGGTCAGGATTTTAACTAGCAGAGGCTCCTCTCGTTACGACTTTCAGGTAAAGACCAAGAAGAGCCGATGTTTCAGCCCCCGAAGCGGCAGACCTGCAGCAATGCCCTGTTTCTTCGCTGCAGAGCGGATGCCCACGCTTGTTGACCGAGGGAGGCACAGCAGCCTGCTCTGTGACTGCATTGAAAGATCCTCCAAAGCTGTTCGCATGCCCAGGCACTTCAAGGATCGTGGGCTTCCCTGCAACAAGACACCACCAACGCCCCGATAACCCTCCCTCCGTTCTCCTGACCGACCAGAACAAAAATGCTCTATTTGTCCCAAACTGGCAAACCCCTGGAAACACAAACTGGGACCAGTTCTGTTACCTTGCATGGCGCAGCGCGATGGAGCGGCGCAGACCCAGCGGCGGCTCTGTACGAGGGCGGCTCTCCTGGTGACTCACAGCGCAGATAGCCAGAGCAGGTGCGACCCGCAAGAGGCTCTCGCTAGTAAATCATCGCTTCACTAGCAAAACACTCAAGTGCTTGCCCAGAAACAAAAGCAGTCACATCATAAACCAGCGGATGACATCAACACAGGGATTGCATTTCCTACAGAGCTTTAAATGTCATTACTTGTGACTGGAAATCGGACACTTACAATTCAAGTTACTTCAAATTTTCATGAGACGTAAGAATTCCAATTTTGATTTTGCGTAGATATATTTCACTTCCAAATCCTTTCTATTTCTCAATGTCATGATGACAGGGAGGAAAAAAAAAAAAAAAAAAAAGGAGAAAAGAGAACAAGCCAAACTCCTAACAGAAAGTGAAAAGCTACTGAACATCATTATCAGCCTGACTTACGGAGCCAAGTGCTAATGGGGCGAGCAGCAGAATTCATCGATTTCCACTGGAAAGGGTCAGTGCTTGGGGCCCAGTTATTCAAAATCTCTGGATTGCCCTCTTCCACTCCAATCCAAAGTTCTGCCCTGCATTTTCTAAAGTTAAAACTCAAAGCTATCAAGCACCCAAAAGCAGTTATTTCACCCTTCCTTAGTTGAGCCACCGTTTCACAGAGCATGAAGCATGATACAGTCTGTGCATATGGTCTGACACCTTCACCGGCCTGAAGTTTGTGATTTTCCACGCACTGCTCTCCAGGCTCTCCAAAAGCAACACATCCAAGGCTTCTATACAAGCGCAATGGGCCAGATTTAATCTTCCTGCGAGTTACGTGATGTTTGCATAGGGTTGAGAAATACTAGGCATAAAACTCCACTTGGCTGAGTTACATGCAACACACTGCGTTCGTTTTGCTATTCCCGACTCTTTGCTAAGTACCACCATCACTCTACGCGCTCCAGAACCCTCTGAGTCAGGCGCTGAAGCAATTTTCTTGCTATGAAGCATTCACTGAGTTAAAGACAGCCACTGAAATGCCTTAAAATTTAAATGCTGACTTTTCTATTTGAAGATTTCCATGTGCTGAGAAATGAGGCAGATGAGAATAACTAATTCTCACTCGAGGACACAAATTAAAGATTAGTTTCTTTACTTGGAAAGTGGTTTAGCTCGCTGACTCCCTGCTGCAAACAACTCAAATGTATATGATGATCCAGCGCAAGACCATAAATGCAAGAGCGCTCAGTTTCCACAGATCTGATATCCCATACCTCTCAGAGGATTGTTGCTTCTTCAACTCCCCAACAGCTGTCACCAGCAAAAACATTATTTACCCTTGTAATACCTGCAGGGTAGGGAGTTACTTTATCTCCCTCCTGGGATTTGCACCTCAGAGGGTTCTGGCACAAGGAGAGCCTGGTAGAACTAAAAATGGAACCAAGAGCCAAGTCCCTGTCCATCTTTCTTCTCCTTCTGAGACGCAGCACACATCCCCACCAGCCTGGAACCCGTGACAGCCACTAGTGCCCATTACAGACCACGTCCAAATAGATCCCACAAACTGAGGGGTGAGGAGCAGGACCACTTGGTGAGGAGAACGGGAGAAAGGAAGGTAGAGAAGGAAGAGAAGGACATGATCTTTAAGGTCCCTTCCAACCCAAACCATTCCATGACAGACGCAGTACGGTGCAGTTACAAAGTACAGTTAATCCAGACTCCAGATCCTTCGACCAAGTAACACCATGCCTTTGCTAGTCACTCCTACTATTTAAACCTCGGGATTTAATAGTGAGCGTGCTGAGCAGAAGGCGGCACTGGAGTAGCGCAGCACCAGGAGTTACGCACCAGATCAAACTGTTAGTTCTTCAGAAAAGAAAAAGCCATTTTTTCCTTACATCAGTGTAGTGGAATTCCAAGGTGAGGTCAAAAGCCTGGCAAAAGTCAGCAGTTTGGGCTAGTACGTGGGATCATGACGCCAACAAAAGTAGTCCTTGCACTCAGAGACAGTTCAGGATCCACTTTTTTGTTGCTGTTGTTTTTTCTTCACCGTCTCCACATCCTACGCAATACCTAGGAACGCTGCCATCAGACGTGGACCTCAAAGAGGAATTTTTATCTTCAACCATGCTGAAGTTAGGCCTTCCAGTCAGACATTTTATATCATTATCCAATTTCTTTTGTTTCATTAGAAGAGCCCTAAAACCCAGGCATTTTTCCCCAGCAGTACTGAGTTAGTACACATGCTGTTTTAGTGGGAAATGGCACGATCTGCAGCCACACAGATCTGAACTGGAACAGAAATTCCCTAACCTCCGACACTCACATGAGGGAAATCCTGCGGGCTTGGATCATTCAAGAAACAAGGTTGTTTAACACTTACAGGAACAACACATGTCCAGAATGGGCTCTAAACTGGTAAGATGCAGCTCGAAAATCAACTGCTAACTCTTTTTACAATTTGCATTTTATATTTAAAAAACCTCCCAAAGACCTCAGGAGGCAGAGCTCAGCCTGGAAAGGATTTTTATGGTTACGCTGTAAACCCACAGAAAGCAGGGATCTAGAGCGGAAACAGTTCATTACAGCTAAAATACTGATCCCGGGCTCTGCCTGAAACAGCTGGGATTATTTCTCCAGTTAAGCAAATTCCTTAATGAAACCCACTCTGATATTTTAAAGAAATTTGGAGAAGATGCTGAGTAGTCACTCTTTTTCCCAGATAACAAGATCAGAACTACATTAATTGATTAGTTTCTAAGTGAACACTTGAAATTTGGGTAAACAAATTAAAAACATCAAGCCTATATTTACATTCCGGCATAATAATTAAATATTTAATATATTGTGGTTCCAGTATTCTAGCTTTTTCTATGCCCCAAAATATTTAGTCATGTAAAAACCATCTGTAGCAGCTGGAAGACATTCATTTGGCCAGCTAAGATTCATTAGTTTTAAAAGACATAAATAAAGCGCTCGTTTTATTTCCCAAAAGCTAACACTGCTGCTTGCAGCTTTATTAGGGTGCTTGGTGAATAACGCTTGTGCAATGTTGTCAGCAGGAGGTATCATACAAATATCTGTTAGCTAAAGTCTTGTATTTAGGTTGATGCTCTTCTGTACTGACTAACTCAAGTAATTATTCACAGCAATATGAAAACCAGCTTGCAAATAGTTCAATCCCTATTTTTAGCTTTTCTCTTATGCTCCCAAATTCCCAGTGCTGGAATCTACTTTTAAAAATCACTGATGAAAAGAAATTTCTCTTCAGAACTGTGATTCAGATACCTGCGTTAAAGAATCACAAAACCTAAGCCTCCACACACACGCCTTTTCTCTCCAAGAAGTGCCTGCATAATCTTACTACAGCTTTTTAAAAACCAAGTAAAGAAGAGGCACAGCTGAGATTGTAAGCGAGTTGAATTTGGCTCAGCATCCATAGGGATCACTTTTCTGGCCAACAGTTTGCAAAAGGTTATTTATTGGCTAGCCATTTTTCTTTTGCTGGAAGAGGCTGAGGTTTTAGCGAAGTTTCTGCCGAGTATGCAACAGTTTTCAGCATTTGCTCAGTTAATGAGTTAAATCGTTGCAGCTCTCCGATGACTTGAAGATTATGGGTGTAGGAAAAGGGAATGCTCGGAGAGGGGAACTTTCAGCAGTCACCACCAAACTGCGGTTAAAACAGACACCAATGACTCTATTCAGCTCCCAAACCTCAGACAGTTTCCATTTTCTCAATAACAAAGCATTTTTGTGGAATGAGGTAACAGGCTCCATCTGCCAGGTCTAGCTCTCCGCTAAGGTTTCTCAAGAGCGTGGCTGGAGGAGGGCTGGCCAGCGAGGGCTGCAGAAGGCAGAGTCCCTCCGCCTGGGACGCGCAGGGACAAAAACTGCAGGACTGACCGAGAGGAGCCTCCGGGACCCTCGCACAAATCCTCCGCACAAATCCTCCCGGGAATTCTATCACAAGTCGCCTCCAGCGAGCTCCAAGCGGTGCACAGCTGGAGCGCTCAGAAGGCCAAGGAAGGGCTGGAACAGGCAGGAGGAGCAGAGGACAAGTGGGTGCTGCAGGTTGGGTGCTCAGCAAGCCGTGACACAAGCGTCAGGAGCACAGAGCAGTGTGATTTAGAAGCCAGCACAGGATGTGAGCGCACGTGGCAAGATGCACAGCGTAAACGGGATCGGACACCCTGCTCCCCAGAAGACGGCACAGCTCCCGGGACGGGCCGCTCAAGCCGGGACAAACCCCCCCACACCCGAAACGCTGTGTATCTGAACTGGAACAGTCACAGCCTCAGAACAGAGGTCATGGGAGGTTGGTCTTGTTCTTGCCTCGGTTTTGGATTTGGCAGCCCATGTCTCCGGCTCTCAATTCCAGCAATGCTGAGGACCTACCCATTCTTCTGATTTCAGGCAGAGTCAGCTCCATTCCTCTGAAGGGCAGACTGTTCACTTGAGATTCAAATTCTGCCTCTTGCCGGGACCCCACACCGACCCTCACCTCCCTCTGTGAGCAGCCGCTTCTTAGTCAGTTCCCTTGCAATTCCGAGACTCTCAGCTCCAGGTTCGACACATCCCAACTGCCTGCCCTACCACATGATGAGCAAAAGAGAACGCCACAGCCCTGGGCTCACTCGTGCAAACAAGGGTAAAAACCTTGGAACAGCATGGAGAGATGAGGCCAGCTGGAACGAGCTTGGAGGGAAAGGTGGCTACACAGCACGGAACATCAGGAAAGGATCTCCATGGTGTCTGCAGGTCTTCTGATCTATTCTTTGTCCCCACATGTATAAATCTTTAAAAAGCAATGTAGGAAGTTCTCCGGGATACAGCAGCCGCTGGTGCAAATGGACAACCTGCAACTCCAGTGGGTCAAAGCACACAGGATCCAAAACTGAGCTACTGCTTCAGTATAGAGTGCTGCCAATAGCAGTTACTGACCCCACCTCGACCCTCACTCTGCCTATGTGGCAGAAGACATTGGAATACAAGTTTTAAGAGAGGGATTAGAAAACATTTTTAGAAAAATCCATTCTGATTGCATTATTTTAGTCTGGTGCATCAGGTTTTATATTTACAAGGACAACAACAAAGATTCCCAAGCAGAAACTCCCCACAGCCATTTTGCACAAATTTCATTGAAATTTGCAACCTCTAGATCTATGATACTGCTGCAGCACCAAGGAACAATCAGTGAGGACAGAAATGTAGGTGTAGATACTCCCATTTAACATTCACCAGAGCATCAGCTTTAGACACTTCTGCTATTCTGCCACAAAGCTCTGTAGCCAAAGCCTTAACAAGAGCAAATACTTTTAATTCTCTTGCTATTTAGTGCTAGGGAGATGCTGAAATCCGTGCACTCATATGTAGTCATACACACTAACGACCAACAAACTCATAAAAACACATGGAGCAACTGGAACTCGACTCACCTGCAACCCAAATTGAGCAATGTGCTAATTAGGAGAGAAATTTCACTTCCAAAGATGCCCATTTCCTAATCATCAATCTTTATTTCTGCAGATCAGAGGCAGCCTCCCAGACACGCACCGATGTGAACCAAGGAGGAGCTTTTTACTATCAGAAGATCTGGGGTACACTCCTACCACTGCTGTCAATTTCCTGAATGGCCTCATACAACTTCCTTCCCACCTGTCCATCGAGCTCTTCCATCAAAAGCAAAGGCGATTTTTAGCTGGTTTTCTGAACGCCCTGTAGCACCTTCTCCTGAAGTTTTGAAGACGTTACTATTGACCTCCTCACTCTCTGGTTTAACAGCACGTACCCAGCTGGATACCTGGAGAACGATGCTGGCCAGTGACATACTTTCTTTCCCAGCCAGGACAAAACATTTCCCAAGCCAGTTTTCTCCCTGTGAAGAATGCTGCTGCTGTCAAATCTCAAAAATCCACGCTGCTAATACTAGTCCCAGTGCAAGGTCAGCCAAAGAGGACTTCCATCAGAGATGAGCTCTGCTGGAGAAAGCTCCCTGGAGATTACAAGAATAGTACAGTCAAGCCCAGATGGCAACAACGTGCAGAGCACATTTCCAGCAAACGCAGTGACTGGGCTGAGGACTCTGCAAACTGAAGTCCACCCTGACTTCTGCCATTCGCTCGCTAAACGCTGAAGCCCGGGCTGAGGCCTTTGGGAAAGGTCAGGACAGTCTTAGTCTTACAAGCTCGCAAGATACTGCTTTTGTTCTCACTATTTGCTTCTCAATTCCTTTGTTAAGAGATACTAATCTCTCTGTAAGGCAGTTAAGTTGGAGCCAAGAGTTTAGATATTATTGCAAAACATATGCTTAAAAGAGACTGGAAATTATGTTGGCAGTGTTACAGAGGGGAGCGAAGCGCAGCTTTGGGTCAAAACAAAAAAAAATAAATCTAAGCTAGTAAGCAATTCCCATGTGATAGTTTAGGAGAGCCAGCAAAAGCTTCTTCTAGAAAGAAAACAATACTGTGAGAACGAAGCTAACAAGAGCTGGCTCTTGGAAAAATAAAACGACCAGTAATGAGCCCGAGTATTGCCAACAGCACATATCCAAGAGGATCTTTCTGGGAAACCGACCCAAGTCATTACGCTGGAAAGCCCTGAGGGACTAGGGACCTTGAGGCTAAAAGCTGGCAAATTGCTTCATCAGTTAAGGTTGGTCCCAGTGTTTTCTACTGCGTAAGAATAATTTGTTTTAGCCTACAGGTCTCTACAGAGCAACGGGTAAATTCAGGCTGCTTCCTCTGGGAAGGGAAACAGCGTGCTCGGCAAAGCCCTGCCCAAACAGGACGTTTTTAGAAGGTTTCCCACCATCGCTGACATCCCTTCAGCCCAACAGCCGGCCCAGCACACTCAGGCTGTTGGCTTGGCTTTACTCCCTGCGCACCTCTCAGCGCGGCTCAGTGCTGCCGGGGTTTTCGGTGCTGCCGGGGTTCAGTGCTGGGCACAGCCTGCCCATTACCTGGTGGGAAAATCACCCCAGCTATTTCAGCCAGCACTCCAACAGCCAGCAGTTGCCACAAAAATGTGATGACTGTGCCTCCACAAAAGCGTCTTCTGGAGACTCATTCACCCCAAATGGATGCAGTTAGAGCAATTACTCTGAGGTATCTTGTTTTCCAGAGGGGTAAGGAGGAGACTTTGCTCTCTCTCTCTCCATTTCAGAGAGATTAGTTAATGCACCAGGAAATAGGTACGCTGATGCAGAGCGATAAAGGCAAAGCTTTTGTTTGCAGTCTTCTCTTTCACTTCCAGTCCAGCTACTCATAGCTACAGGAGTGTACAGAGAGCACCGGAGACAACGAATGTGATCTCTAACTGTGCTTCTGCGCTGGCAGAGAAAAATCCTGCATTGGCAGGAGATGTCAAGGTGCTGCCTTTCCTCCTCTTCCAGCTCCTCTTCTGATTCATGTTGCCATCTTCCTTGCAATTGACCTAAATAACAAGTTCAGGCAGCGCTGGAAGTATTTCCACCTCATACTTCAATTGCAGCAAGATCTCTGCATCTGGAAAGGGTGTTTCTCAGGAAAGTCACACCACACATGGCTTAGGAGCGTCTTTCCTGAGCAAGGAAGAGAAGCACCCTGTCTTGTCTCATTTCATCGGTAAGACTTCCCGGCTGCAGGAGAACAAAGGTTGCCCAGGAGCAGAGAAAACAGATGCTACATCTGTGCCCAAGCCCCAGCAAATCTGAACAATGTGGGCAGAGTATTCAGTTACCTCATTTCCAGGTGTGCTGTCAGCATGAGCCACGACTGGCTTGGGATGAAAGAGGAAAAACCGTTCCTAGATCTGGATTTGTCTGCATTATTTATGGTAATTATTGCCCAGCAGCCTTTAATCCTTTAATGCCATATCCCACTAGCAGCCCTCAGTCTCCCTATAACCTTTTGATCACCGCTTGCTGCTCCGCTCCAGAAAAGGCTGGAGGAGAGCGCGAGGCTGCGTTGCCCCGCAGGCATGCCAACCTGGGCTTCAGGAAGAGGAAATACATGGCAGACACTGTGAAAGGACTTCGGCAGGTCAGCCACACAGTGATTACGTACGCTGCAACATCCAAGCACTCAGAACAGCTCTATATCCACACAACTACAGTACCCCTCCAGCTATTAACTTTTATAACATAACACAGTATTCAACAGCACTGGAAGACAGGGACAACTCAACTCCTATCCCTCCACAGTGGCTTCACACACAGAAAGATTTTTGATCCTCTCCCCATCTCATTCTTTCCTTTACCATAAGTTGAGGCACTCCTATAGCCACGCAGATATCTCATCTCCTCACAGACCTCTGATCTCAATGTTACCTTACAGCAGCAGCCTTCACAGGCTGTGTACTGAGTAAATAAAAAAGTAAAAAGTCAATAGAAAATGCATTTATTGCCAACAAGGAAATGGGCTGCTGGGAAATACAGGGAAGTATTGCGAAGCTGCAGGGGCTGCCGCAGTGCTCCCAGCTCGCAGGCGAGGAAGGGCAAGCCTGGGGTTGGCACACTACACCTTGCACGGCCGCCACCAGATCCTCACCACCTACCAGATCCCTTGCTTATTCAAAGGATACACATAAATCCAGTTCCCCTATCGCAACAGAAAGTTATACTCGATCTGTGCCACCTCTTTTTCATGTAATTGAGCTTCAAAACTAAAGCAGAAAAGATGAAGGCAAAACTCACACATCTTTGTGCTGCAGCATGCCTGTTTAGTCCACAACGGCTAGTCTGTATCTGTTATCTCCACATTTTTTATTAGCTCATGTTTACTTTGGCTGCACATCCAAGCAGTCATTTAAACAGGGTGAGAGAGGAAAATCTTGGACACTCAACAATGGCCAAGCAGCTTAATCTGCCACTGGGGACAATGACTTGACTCCTATTGGCGTTTAGCACTGGCAGGGTCAAGTGTAACATGTGCTGAAGGAAGCACTAGGGAAGCAGATCTGCAGCCGTTCCAACAACACTGAGCGTTTCCTTGAGCTATTCAGAGGTCCCTTTCCCCCCTCGCGCGTAGGGAACGCGGCTCCAGCTGTCCAGTCACCTGCATTGGCTTCTCCACGCACCGGATTTATGACATTGGAGGCCGCTAACAGCTCCAGGTTGGATACAGCACATTCCTCTGGCATACAGCTTGGATGCTCAAAACTAATTTAGGAACCAGTCAAGATTATGTCCTTGGCATCAGCCAGCAGGTTGGTGCTGGGAGATCATTTATACTCCTCAACAGAACTGGCACTGGGCAGGCTGGGCATAAACATCAACAAACTTTCATCCAGCAATGACACCCAGCAGAAGGGTCTAGAGTTAATATTTATCCATGGTGTTGATTTAAGAATTTATTTTTGTATTTGTGAAGTTCACAACCTGTTACATAAAAGAACCCTGCAACTTGCAAGCCTAAGACAACCTAAAAGAACATATCCAGAGGCCAATAAAAATGAGATGAGTTAATGTTAACAGTCAGATGACCACAGCCCAAATAAAGCCAAAGTGAGACTGCACTAAGAACAAGAACATAAACTCCAGGATTTTTATTCCACTGCTATTTCGATTCTGTGTTAACACATTTCTAAATAACTCTTGATTAACTTTTAACTTAGCCCTAATGGCCATGTCTTTCTGATTCCTCCCAGAGTCATATTACCCTCTCAGTGGGCTCCTCTTCAGTAAGGGTAGGATCATTTGTTAAAACTGTTCCCCATTTAGCAAATATCAACAGGCACAAAGTGAGTCACTCCGCAGAGGCAGTTCTGCTGGGATGAAATACAGGAAGGTGGAAGCCATGTGGCATTCTTCAATTTCCCCTTTCCTTTCACAATCAGACCCTTGATATTTTCCTCAACAGGAAAACTGACACTCCTCCTCCCTGCAAACTGCTGACAATGGTATTTTACACCTGGCAAAACCAGCGCAAAAGGGAAGGAAGAGGAGAAACAAAGACCAAGGACTTTTCTCAGCAACTACATCTCCACAGAATGGAGCAGTTTTCTTTCCAACTGCAGCTAAAGACCCACCGCTTCTTAATGGACCAAGTCTAGCAACTACCTGTCCGCCTCCATGGGACACCTCCTCTCTGTCGAATGACTGCAGAACGGAGAAGGCTGCAGCAGCTTCACGGCGAGCGGTCGGAGCCGCCCAGTATGGCTGCGGGACCCAGGCCCCGCTGAAACCAGCAAAGCACGTGCAGCTGAACCCCTTTGCTCACACACTCTCAGCCCTCATACTGGAATGCCCTGTGCTTTAAAAGTGATCCTGAACTCCTGGTCATAATCTGAAGGTTAAATAACACTGGTAAAGTTTCTCAGCCCCCTAACAACTGGTCTTTTCCCTTTCCTAGATGCACCTGGTGTCTATTGTTATAGCTGTCCTTTTTGTTTGTTTGGTTTTTTTTTAACAGAGTAAAATATTTACATTTGTTTTCATGACATCACCAGGCAAAATATTGTCAAGTTCTCTCTGAAGTTTTCCAGTTTGGCCATCGAAATGGCACCTATTTCAGGGGAAACAGTCGAAGTTCCTAAGGAGTGAGGTGTAGCAGCTTGCACTCTAGCATGCTCAGCAAAACTGCAAGTGTCATTCGCAGCGCCTTGCCAGATCAAGCCGGGTGCTCCACGGGGGCACGGGCAATCCAGCATCCACCAGGGATACTGAATACTGAACACCAGAGGAGAAATGGTTTCCTTACTTGAGCAATTACAAGAAATTACAAAGCTGTTTCACCAGTTGAGAAGTTTGGCTTTTATTCAGACCAGCCAGCCAGCCCCCAGTTTTCCGTAAACACCTTCTTTGTCTATGGAAACGTTCTCACACGAAAGGTGAGGCGGAGGCAAAAAGGTTTACGCTCATGCCTCTCTCCCGAGGCTACGGCTGCAATCAGGGCTCTTCAAGCACGACCTCATGCGAGCTAAGGACGGTGAAAACCCCGGACACGAACGAGGACCCCGGTGGGCCACCACGAAAATCTTGTGTGTGACTGCTGCAATTACCATAAAAGTCCTTTTCCAGGGAGAGGGGGTGGGAATCACTTGAGCACTAAGATTAAGCAATTTATTCCATTTTCCTGTTGGCGTTTCAAAAAACAGCAGGCTGTGTAACAGCATCAGCTCAGACGCGATCAGGAACACAGCAGAAAGCATCTGACCTCATACAGCAAGCGAGTCCTGGCTGTGAACAGAACCAAAAGTGCTTCCAAAGTTGGTGCACTGTGAATTTCATTAACCTGCCTGCAGAGTTTTTCCTGGCTCTGCGAGTTAAGAGTTCACCTCTGTCCTTAAAGCTGCTAGATCAAAAACCAAAAAGAGTTATCACTGAGCTCATACCCCTCAGAAAGCTATTGACCAGTGAGCACTGCTTATAGCCACACAAGCCTGGTAGTCTACAAAAAAAAAAATTAAAAAAAAAAAAAAAAGCATGTGTGGGTCAGGGTGACCACAATGACCTGGGCCAGGAAAGAGACTCTTGCCTTTCTCCCCAAGATGATCTCAGAGAAATGAGCCACCCAGCTGCCGACTCAGACAGCATGGCTGTTTCAGAGTCCGCTCGAAAACGAACTGCAGTGTAAACAGGAAGCAGAGCTGACAGCAGACGCGCTGCAGATGGCTGCAAATCCTGCTGAGGGAATGGCAATGACCTACCATACTCCCAAAGACCAAGGAACCAGCCTGGTCCTCAGCACACCAGTCACCACTCCGCTGGTTGGATGCTATTCTGCAGGCAGGGAGACGCACAGATTTTTGCCCAAGAGAAACATCCCACATGGAGAAACAGTGGTGCTCCAGAAGCTGAGGCCATGGAAGTGTTCACAGGGCTCCCTGCTAGGCAGTTCTGGATATTTCCAACCACCACCCTGCCTTTGGAGTGTCTCCACCACTCCCTATGTACAGGTTTAAGGAGCTCTTACTCCAAAACAGACTTTGCTGTGGAGCATCCACTATAATTAGTGCCCACAACTAACTATATTGCCTATATTTTTGTCTCCTGTGCTATGCCACCAGTCTTAAAAGTATACAAAATTACAGACCTAGCTGGGTAAGAATTAAACTGATGCTCAGAACTCTGTGCCTCTAAGGAAGCAGCCACCAAGAGAACCATATGGTCTCCATCCTAGGAAAAGGAAAGAAAAGGGCACAAAAATAAGACAGGAGAAGTGTCAAGCTTCCCCTTTTCCTTCGGCCTGCTCTAGGGCAGCCTTCCCCGCGCTCCTGTAACAGGCTTTCCACTTGGGAAAGATTTCTTTATGATTTTCAAAACCGGGAAACAGCAGATGTATTAAATTCACATCTAAGTACGGAGACCTCAGTATCCAAGGCTGCACTGTGAAGGGAAGTGACCGCCACTGTACGCCATCCATCTGAGCTTTGAGTCGGTGAGAGGAATTCCTACAAACACGCTTCGCCCTGGCTAACTGTAAAGTATATCCAACGCTTCCATGAATTCTCATGAAAGAGTCAAGGTGATTAATGTAACCGCAAGTACAAAACCCCAACAAAACTGGAATCCAAAAAAGAAAACATTACCTATAAGAAAACATAACAATCTGAAACAAAACTGTGCTCGGTGAAAAAAGCATTTTGAAGAGATGCTGAGCTATTTTTTAATAGCGAGATTCAAACCGAGTCTTTGTTTAACACAAAAAAACCCTCCCAAAAGCAAGGCTTTGAGTAGACTTTCCCCACACCTACCCTGGGATTCTCTGGAACACAGCAACCACTTAGGATGCGTTGAAAATCTCTCAGCACTACGTTTGAACCCTTGGTTTAAGTTTACTTCCGAGTTTATCGGTTGGGTAAAGTTTCAGCGCTTTCTTAATGAAGTACAGCTTCAGCGCTGCGACTTTACCGGCTGGCAAAGAGACACGGACAATTTTTTTTCCCCCCTCTTTTAGAAAACGGTGCGAGCAGCGCTTCCCCGGACACACCGGAGCGGAGCCCCCTCCGTCCCGGGTCACGACGGAGCGAACGCAGCCGGGGTCCCGCGCGGTGCCCCGGCCCCGGGCACTCCCGCCGTCCGGACCCCCGTTCCGCCAGCCCCCCGTGGCCCGGGGCAACCCCCCCACCGCCTCGACCCGCGCTCCCACCCCGGCCCGCCCGGTCCCGACCCACCTGGTCGGCGTCCCGGGGCCGCGCCCCCGCTCGCTGCTCGCCCCGGCGATGGGCAGGCTCGGCTCGGCTCGGCTCGGCTCGGCTCTGCTCCCCAGCCCCGCCCGGCGCGGGGCGAGGCGAGGCGGGGCCGAGGGGCGGCGGGCTGGGCCGCCCGCTGCCCGCCCCGTACAGCCCCGGCTGCGGGAGCCGGGAGGAGGGCTACACCGGAGGGTGTGAGCGGCCGCCCCGGCAGCGGGACCGCCTGTCCCCGACCCCGCGGGCTCCTCCCGGGGCGGCCGGTCCGGCGCTACGCCCTTCCCCTCACCGTTCAGCTTCTGAGCCGCCCCCCAGAGCCCGGCCCCTGCCGCTCCGCTCGGTGGGGCTGACGGCAGGAGCGGGGCAGCGGCGGTTCCCCGGCTCCCCCTCCTGGAAGCGCCCGCTCCGTCGCAGCGAGCCCCGCACCCGGGGCGGGGGGGGGGCGGTGCAGCGCAGCGCACCGGGGCCCCGCGGTCACCATGGCGACGGCGCCACCGCCCGGCGAGCCTCGCGCGCGACCGCTGACTCCCGAGGCTCCGCCCCTTCCGCCCCGTGCACGGCGTGCGGCGTTTGGCAGCGCGGCGGCGGCTCCGAGCCGAACCGAACCGGACCGGACCGGGACGGGGCCGGGGGGTCGAAACCCGAGGATCGAGGCCTGAGTGAGGCGATCGGAGGCCGCCGCCATGTCGGCCGCCTTCAGGAAAGCCGCCAAGTCGGGGCAGCGCCCGCATCGCGAGCGGGCACAGGTCAGTGCGCCGTGCCGGGCCGTGCCGTGCCGGGCCCCGCCGCCCATCGCCGCTCGGGCCGGCCGCCCACGCTGTTCCCTGCCTTTCCTCCTAGCCCGCCGCGCGGCAGAAGCTGGGCCTGCTGGAGAAGAAGAAGGACTACCGGCTCCGCGCCCGGTGAGTGCGGCCGCCGCGGGGAGGAAGGGGGGGCGTCAGAGGGAAAGGGACCTGGAGGGCAAAGGTCTCGCAAAATCGTTATTTCCGTGATTAACACAAAGCTTCTGAGCGTTATCTTCCATCCTTAGTGGCTGGTTCTGTAGATCTGGGAGTCCTAACCAGCTCGCTAAGCTTTCTAGAACGGGTGGACGTGTTTCCATTACTCCTCTAACACTCGCTGCCGGACGTGATTAATTTCCAGCTTTGCTAAGGAACAAACTGTAAAGCTGAAATAATTTGCTGGTGTCCAGCTCTGTTTGTGGAGCCTTGCCTGCTGTCTCAAAGCTCCAGGCATCAGGGAGTGTGAACATGGTGAAACTGCTGAAGAATTTCCGTTGTTTGTTTCTTTGCTGTTTTTTTTTTTCTCTCCCAGTGACTATCACAAGAAACAGAATGCCCTCACAGCACTTCAAAAGAAAGCTCTGGACAAGAATCCTGATGAGTTCTACTTTAAAATGATACGGGCAGAGCTCCAGGTGAGATTTTAAATTGCCTTCCAGCAGGGTTACACTCTGTTATTCTAAGTAACATAATTCTTTTTTCTTCCTTGTTTTGTTTTTAATTTATGAATTAGTAAATAAATCAGCTGACTTGCTTTGGTGCTTGTGGAAGGCTTTGAAGAAAATGAGGGGCAAAGGACAAAAGCATTATTTTGCTTTTATTTTTAGGACGCATAGTAGACTGTAGCGAGAACGGTATCTGTCTGTAAGTGCTGTCCCCCCTCTGGTTTTAGGATGGAGTTCATATAATAAAGCAGCCGAAGGATGAAGTGACACCCGAACAGGTGAAACTGATGAGGACACAGGATATTAAATATGTGGAAATGAAAAGAGTGGCAGAAGCCAAGGTAATAGTTCACTTTTTAAATGTTTCCCAGTTTGCTCAGAATTGTTATTTTTATTGTGGCCTTTTTTCTTACTGTTGGCCATTATGGTGATGTTCAGTGAAATCTGATTTGTGCAATTCTGGAAATGATAGATGGAAATGTCAGCGGAGCTTTGTACATAGAACCTAAAAGTATACTGAACAAGAAAAACTCTACTATGCATTATTATCAAACATGGCAATTTCTTATGTAAATCTCAGACATTAAACACTCTTGTTTCTCATCCTTATAAAGAATTGAGGATTATTGTTCCTGAGGTGGGTTGTTTGAATACAGCAGGCAGGCAATCAACAGAAACATGACCCACTTCTGGAAACATTTTATGCTCTGATATTGACCCACACACACCATCACTGCAGATAAAAAAATTAAAGTTGGCTGTGAGTTTTCCTTCATGCTTTTGCTAGTGATTTCATGGTAATCATTCCTACTTTGTCTGCCATACAGAGAACTTACTGTTTTGAAAATTGACTTGTACGTATTTCGCTGGGTAATACCAGAAATTACTGTTAACCTCTGCCCGAAAAAGGTTCTGAAGACATGACGTAAATATAGACTGGAAATATTTTCAAAGATTAAAAAGGAAAGAAGAGTTCAGATGCCTGAGAAACAAACAGGAATCCACTTCAGGGAGATAGTATTTACCTTGCTGTGGATGTTTGGCAAAACAGATGAACTTTTTTCCTTTCCTGCAGAAAATCGAGCGGCTGAAGTCGGAGCTCCATCTGCTGGATGCGGAGGGGAAGAAGCCCAACAAGCACACGTTCTTTTTTGATACCAAGAAAGAAGGTAAGATTTAAACAGGTTTTATCAGAACACTTGTTCTGTGAGGTTTTATTGTAGGCTGTTTAGAATAGCATGGTGCTTTCTTTATGCTGTTGTCATTAAAAAAAAGGGTATTTTTGTTTCAGGAATTCAGATAGTTGATAATTTTTTTGGTGACTAGATAAGACTCAGTTCTGCAGGAGCTGTGTTGCTGGGGCCTCCATCGCTGACTGTACTTGAGCTACATGTGTGGAAGATTTGCTGAGCATTGGTCCAAAAAATCCCTGTGAGTTTATTCCTAAATTTCTTTTTATTTCTAGTTCAGGAGTTTGATATTGCAACTCATCTGGATACTGTTCCAGAGCTTGTAGATAGAGTGTACAACCGACCGACCATTGCGACACTGCAGAAAGAGACACTGAAGGGAGCTACCGATCCTGTCCACCTAAAGGTAGTTTGTAGTGCCACTATTCTACATATCCATATATAACTATTATTATACTGTTCTTAATATTTTACATCTTGTGTCTAATAAGCACTAAAGAGGATTCGTAGGACCGTTGTGGGGGAGAGCAAAGTTATTCTGTTGTCTTAGAATTTTTATTGGTGACACAAGGCTGCAGTGGATGTCACTTAGTCATCAAGTGCCTGGAGTCTACAGTCAAATCTTCTCTTGGACTGACAGGAGAACTTCTTCAGTTGTATGTCAGTCCACTGTGGATTATGAAACAAGAGTTGTGACCTATGGGCCAGAAAGGAACAGTATAGACCTGATTAGGCAAGTTTTGTTGGCAAAAATTAAGCATTTCTTCTCGGTTACATGACACACCTATGGGACTATCTTTTCATTAGATTGCTGCAGTTTGAAGTGTGATTTTTGCAGCATCCACTGTTAAGTCTCCTCTCACACCTCACCAAAAGCCCTTGCACCCCTGAATAGGGATGTGAAGAAGCTTGTTCCAACACAGATGTATCTGTTGTTGGCTTTCTGATCTCATGGTATTTTTCAATTACATTCTGAGCCTGAAGTGTCTTGAGGTTCAGGATTTGTGTCCCCCCTTTTCTTCTTAAAGACATTTAAACTATAGCCTCACTTCCCGACTTTCCTAATTTTCCTGATCCTTCAGGATGAATTGCTCCTGCAATCAACTGATTCTGATGTTTTAATATCACAGCATTTCTGTCCTAGAAGTAGCTGCACTCAGCTTTATCACTGTAAATACCACTTAATTATTTTGGATATATGGGGCAGTCCTATAAGCTCGAGTTGGTATGTGTAAGGTAAAAATAAAGCTGTCTAAAGTTGCCCATTGGTAAATTTGTAACCTGTTGTTTTCTGAATCAGATGTCAGATAACAAAACACCCTGTGGTCCTTTTCTTCTTGCCAACTTTCTCAGTTTGGCTTGTCAGCAAAGCAGTTGGACAAGTTGTAGACTAACAAATTTTCTCCTCTAAATGTCTGAGTCATATTTTAAGCATGTTGGGATCCGCTCTCCTTAATTTAATTACTGAAATCACACCTGCAGTAATTCCCTTTTTGTGCTGGGAAAGCCATCCGCTCTCAGTAGGTAAACATGACCAAACAAGTTGCATTTTGGGAGGCCTCTGTGCAATTTCTGAGCACTTCAGGAATTGGTCTCTTTTTTTCTTTTTTTTCTCCCCCCTCTGGATAAACTGGGTTTTCGTTATCTTGCACTCAACATTGAAATTCAGAGGATTTAGAAAAATGAAATTCCAGCTGCTTACTGAACAAAGTTACACAGCATCTAAACTAGGTTAAAAGAGGTTTGTTTCTTTATGTTTGGATTTAGGGGATTCAAACGAGCACAAAGAATTAAGTCCTACTTAGAAAACCTCTAATATGAGAATCAAGACGTTAAAACAGTTTGCTGGAATCTAGCCACAGAATTGAAGCAGCATTCTTTAATATGATGATGATTTTAAAAAGTAAAAAATGTTTGCGAGGTCCAAGTGCCTCGGAATAGGTCCGTTATAGACCAGAGTGTCCTATTTCTCTCTCTGTCTTAAGAATGACTTTTTTTTTTTTCCCCTCCAGAAATTAGCCCAGCAAAGGAAGAATCAGTATGACCTCCTGAAGCAGCGCATTGAAAGAGAAAAGGCCATGTTTGTTGTTGCACAGAAAATCCAGACACGTAAAGATCTGTTGGTGAGGGATTTAGTTCTGGTTCTTTGTTTTGTTAAGGTCATTAAGTCTAGTTTTGTATGTGTGCTGACACTTCCAGATAACTCCTAAAAATAAGTCATCCTCTTGTAGTACGGAAAAAGCAAGGAGCTGAAGCATTCCAGTTGTGCCATGGCTAGTAAATCGTATGTGCTACTCCAACTCTAATGCCTTGTCAGTCCCAGACAGGGACTTTCTTATTTATTTGAGGGTGTTTGGTTTTTATTTTTTCTTCTTACATGCCAGCAAATATATTTTTTCTCGTTTTTTTTTTTCCAGGACAAAACTCATAAAGTAAAGGTGAAGAAAGAGACAACAAACAGTCCAGCTATTTACAAATTCAAATTTCAGCGGAAACGTTAACCATTCCACTAAGTAATTGCATCTTTGCTTAGAAAGAAAGATTTTCCTTATCAAGAAGGGCTGATGCACACTGTATCAGTTTGTTTTTCACTGCAGCCTAGCACTTTGTTAAAACAAATTACTGTGGACCTGCGGTAGCCATAAATATATTGTATCTAATTAATTGATTAATAAATCAGAGAGTTTGTTCTCTTGGTATTTACAGTGGGAAGCCACAAGAGGTGCCTGAACGTCCCAGTAATATGCACCATAAACAATCCCTGAAACGTCAAGGTCAGAGTTAAGAGATGGGGGGCACACGGACAGAAAAATGCGCTGGGATTGTTGTGTTCAGCGCTGCGGCCAGTGGACCGTGACACGTCCAAAACCACAAGAGACTTCAGGTCAGCTTTTCTAGCTATTTTCTCAAGCAGGTTAGAGCTCAATTATTATCTTTCTAATCAGAATCCCTCTAATTTCTCCATTCTGCTTCATCTGCACAAAGTATTTCAGTTTAAAACACAAGAGTTGAAAGGCATTGCTAAGGGCGCATTGCTAAATTCAGGCAGCATATCAGCCAAATGATTCTGGAACGGCGCTAGCAGCGGGGAATTGTTTCTGCCACTCTGCAGAAAGGAAGAAAATCTCGACCTTTATGAATAATTTCCAGAGCTGAGGAGCTGTTTGTGCTTATTCTGTCTTCTCCCGTACAGTGGGGTAGTGCCCGTGCCACACCGAATTTCCAGTGCTGCCTACCAAGTCTGAACAGAAGCGTTCCTGAAATTTGTGTGTAGGGAGAGACAATACAGAAGCCAACCGTGGGACAAAAGTTTGTCCGCTTTGTTTATACTGTGCCTGGTGCGAGGCTGGTGGTTGGAAGGGGGTTCAACTGAGAACAATGAAGGCACATCCTCAAGTGTCCCGGAGCAGTTCGGGCAAGTTAAGAGAGCCTGGGCGTAAACATTCCTTTTCTTATCTCTCCCACTTGTGCTGTGTCTGCCAATAAGCAGCACATGCCCATGCAAGATGGTGAAAAGAAAGATGCTCTTCTCAAGCTCTTCCCGCTTTGGGAGCTTTCCTATCTTCTCTTGGACAAAAATGTGATGTTTTTACCTGCTGAAATGCAGCTTCAGACATTGTTTCTGCCGTTGCAAAGATGCCCGAGTTAGCAACAGTTGTGGGGTGGGTTTTTTCCTGGGAAGGATTAAGGAAGGTACTACGCTTTGCTCTTAAAAGCGGTTCAGATCCTCTCAGGCGGAAGGGGAAGTTCTGCGATCGCACCGTCAGCAGCATGGTGCAAACCGCCTAGCACCGGACGACCAGGAGGGAAAATTAAACACGCCGCGTGGGAGGAAGCTTCTCCTTTTCCTTCCTGACGGGAAAAACGCACGCACGATGGAGAGCTACAACGCTTTTTCCCGTCAAAATCCCTTCCCCGCCGCGGGCAGCAGCGGCGGGGGGCGCCCGGAGAGCCGGGCCC
>JAAGAY010145254.1:24667-51225 GCA_011801015.1 Ardeotis arabs | reverse complement strand
CCAGCCCCAGCCGGTTCGCCCTCTCTGGTCTTCAAGGCTCCGGAGCCAACCCCAGGAGCAGGCTTCCCTGCTTTCATGGTTGTTTTGGATGGACCCTGAAGACTCCATAAGCATAATTCCTTGGTTTGAAAGCTGCAGTTGGTGATACTTAGAGAAACACAAAAAGCAAGCTGCATTTTAAGAAAATTATCGAGTTCCCCTGTGGTTTTGGGGACCTTTCAATTGTTTTTAATCCAGATCCTCGCTGCACTGGCTGGGTGTCTTTGAAGTGAAACCTCTTTTAGATTGAGATTTAAATGGATAAATATTTGATCCTTATCCCCGATTAGTTTCACCCACATCGAGAGAGTTACTGAAAAGCATGGGGAAGAAAACCAGCAGTTCCACTGGAAGACACTGCAGGAATTACGGTCTGGCAGGAGCTGAGAAGTAACAACCCGAACGAGAGCAGTTAATTAGCCTGATGCTCAAAATGCCTGGTGCACCGCCGACCCCCTTGGCAGATCGAGCATTGCAATGGGCGCAAATGACCTAATCCCTGGAAGAGAGCCATCTCTTCCCAGTAAAGGAGCAAGATACTACGCGATGCAGTAGTCGCTGTGAGGCTTTGAGCGGTCAGTGCTCTCACCATGGAAAATTACAGGTGGAGTGCCACACCGCTTATTCTCCTGCTGGTAGTTTTCACCTGCCCACCGGCACGCAGGAGCTGCAAGCTTCCAGTGAAGCGTTTCGTGTCCGCTGTACAGGATATGAGGAGCAAAAGCAGTGCCTGTTCTGAGTTGCTTTTCCCTGGGAAACGCTGAAGGTCGTAACAAAGAGAAACTGGAGCACTTATGTCTGTGATGTTTCATCCAGCAGGCAGGCTTCTTGCCGGACCCTGACCACAAAAGCCTAGGTACAAATCCAGTCAGCTCTGGAGTGGTTTATTGTCTTGTGGCCACAACAGACTGAAAGGAGGTGCCAGCTCTCATGCACAAACACATTTCACTTAGCGCTGCCTGCACCGTTCAAGGATTTGGTGGGTGCTGCTCACTGCGCTTCCACCCTAGCAGATAGGGCTGGCTCACACCTACGGCCCCGCAGAGCTCCCAACAGCTACCAGCAAAAAAAACCTGCACCATCTCAAAGAGCAAATCCAAACAAAGTCCTTTTATCTGACCGCCATCCATCGTTGCGCTGCACAGTATTACTGTGGCTCAGTGTTCAGAGAAATGTTCAGGCAGTTAATGCTGAAAATGCCATCATAGGTTAAACACTATCTTTTGGTGCCAACACCCGGCTCCCTACAGCGCAGATGAATGGGAAACAGGCTGCCTGCTGGAAGAGAGAATCTGCTTTGATTTTCCTTGGCAGACAACCCTGTGCATTTTTGGAAGTGGAGCAAAAATGGTGCCCAGGTTCAGTTTGGCCATTTCTCAGGAAGATCCCCAGTCCCATTTCACATCTTGAAAGAAACCAGGCAGGAGCTGTCTGAAAACAGCTTCCCACATCCAACATCACACTCCAAAACAATTAAAAATTTGTCACTGGACCCAACAGCCCCCTCCTGGGCACAACGCAAATGGCCAAGCCCTTCCCTTCAGCTCATCTCTCAGACCTTGTTCTTGCTGTGACTCCCAAAGCCCTTAGCTTAGTTTCCTCATCCTGAAGCACTGAAATGTTTCAGCAAGGGGAAAGAGCCAATACCTTACAACTGAACAAAACACCCGGCCCACTCGACTGCAGTGTGAGATTTGTAGCGAGACATTGGTGGGATCTGCTGTCCTCTAGCTGGGCTCTCATGGGGAAGGACAGAGAGAAACAGCCCACAGCTATTTTCTGCTTGCGATAATTATGGTATCAAAGGCTGAACCAACAGGTTCTTTAGCAAGGAGATTCCTTGCAGCTTGCAAGATACAGATATCACAATACCCCACAGATTCACAGCTCGGGTTTCAGGTGGCTCAGAATAATATTGTGCCATATAATAATTTCATGTAATTCCTTGTTCAAGCTGAAGAACTCAATTGATAATGACTGTCTATAAAAGTTAATAGCAGGCTACATTAAAACACTTGCAGGATTAACTATAGGCAACTACAACAATATATTCCTAGCAGGAGAACCATCACCAGCCCTTGGGCTTCGTGGGTGGTTTCCTGTAGGCCCCGTTTTCCGAGCCTGAACCAGACCAGAGACCAGCACAGTGGGCTCTCTCACCCCATCCCTGAGGCATGGCCACAAAGCCAGAAGCCAAGATGCCAGGGGAGGCTCTGGAGCCCCCAGGGGCAGCCACTGCTGGGTCTGCGGTGGCTGGAGGGACACTCGGGAACGCCAGAGCCCTCCTCACCATTTTCGTTCAGCAGAGCAGAGCAGGGAGGTTTTGATCCCGCCCATCCCACCGCGTGTTATGAGTCCACTCACCGTGAGCCCAGCAGTCGGGCAGCCCGGAGTCCCAGCAGCTCCTGCTCGCCATCTGGATGCTGCTGTCCTGGGGTCGCTGGCAGGATGGTGGTCCGGGTGTGGGATCGCAGGCGTCTCCAGCTGCCAGGACTGGCTGCCCTGGCTCTGGCTGTCACCAAGACCCTGCTGTCCTCACAGTGAGGTTCAGCTGAGGTGACTTGCCCAAGGGCACCAAGAGAAAAGGGTGGTGGAGTTACTCTACTCAAGCCCGAGCAGCTTCACAGCAGGGAGTTGAAAGCACATGATGTAAATCAGGAATGACTAATTGCTGCTCAACATGGCTGCCCTAAACCTCTCCTTTCCACTGGCCCCTTGGCCACCTGGACCTTTCCCCACCTGGCTGAGAGCAGCACAGGGGCTGCTGGCAGCCAGGAACAGCCTGGGCACAGGGTATCACCCCATTCCCTCTGCCACACACCTGGACACAGCCCCCCATTTCCCTCCAAACAGGGTGTTCCTGCCCAAATTCAATTACAGAGGGTTTCAAATAAATAAATCCCTGCTGCTGCATCTGTTGGGAAAAGCCAGGCACCAGAGCAGGGCAAGTGCTGCGCAAGGTGAAAGCAGCAAATATTTGCTTTGCCATCCCTACAGTTACACACCCAAATCTTTCCATGCCTCGAGAGAACCAAGGTTCTGAGAGGGTAGAAGCCCTTTATTTAGCAGGAACATATTCCCAGGACGTCCCTAGCTTGGCAGACCCAGAGACCGAAGCAGTGAGTTAGCGCATATAGATCATCATCTGCCGAAGCGCGAGCCCTGATGCACCTTTCCAGGGAAGCTCTCATTTATTATGCATTGTCATTAGCTGCAGCAGGGCCTTCATTAGAGCTGGAGTTAAGGTCTGTTTTGGCTGCCTCATCAGCATCAGTGAACTGCGTCCCTGCGAGGTTTGATACAATTTAATTAACCTAATTAAAAGCTCTGATTGCAGAGATGATTGGGGTAGAGCCAGCAGCAACTGCATATTTATAACGAGCTGGAAGGTGCGGGACTGGAGCCAAATGATATGCATCTCTAATGAGCTGGTGCTATTGAAGTGTGGATTTGGAACACTAACATTTATTTTTGGCAACAATGGCCAGTTTATCTTCATGATAGAAACGATCATGGCTTGATTGTACATAGCAGGGAGCACAGTGCCACACTCCCAGGGATTCTCCAGCCCAGTGCAGCCCCACACAAGCACCCCACGGCCTGGCCGTGCCCCGCTGGTCCCCCCGGTGCTCTACCACCACCTCCACAAGCAGGCAGACACAGGGTGCACCCCTCCATCGCTCACACACCTACCTGTGAGATGCAGCCCACGCGGTGTCACAAACCCTAACTCCGTGCCAGCAGCCCCAGATAACCCGGGGGAAGGTACCAGCAGGCTTCTCCTCCCTAGCCCCTCTCTCCTGCCCTACAGCCCTGGTTGGGCCCCCAGGACGAGGAACCCGCCTCTATTGCTCCTCCAGACATCAAATACCCCACACCCTGAACTCTTGTTGCTCACCAGACAACACAAAGCAGCCCAAAATGGAGATCCCCCAGCCTGCAGCCCAGCAGCCAGGGCAGAGGCTTTAAGGTCTCTGCTGCCTTGGCTGATGGGTGAGCACCAGCACCTGCCCCTGCCCCACCCAGCACAGCGAGAACCTTTTCTCCTCTTGTTTAAAGTCAGAGAGGCCATCACCCTTGCAGCTCTGTGCTGTGTCAGAGTGTGGGGGCTCCTGGCAGCCCCCAGGTCAGGGAACCCTTGTTGCTGAGGGTGGTGGGACACTGGCCCAGGTTGCCCAGAGAGGCGGTGGATGCCCCATCCCTGGAAACATTCCAGGCCAGGTTGGACGGGGCTCTGAGCAACCTGATCTGGTTGGAGATGTCCCTGCTCCTTGCAGGGGGGTTGGACTGGGTGGGCTTTGAAGGTCCCTTCCCACCCAAACTGTTCCATGATTCTGGGCTGCAGCTCTGCATGATGGAGGAGATGGTGACGGCCTTTCTCTCTCAATGTTTAAAGGCTACAAACTCCTCAGACCTGAGGCGAGATGTGCCACCAGCCCTCATCGCCCAGGGCCCGCAGCAATGTCCTGGCGCAGGGTCCTGCACTGTGCCCACACCAACTCTGTGTTTGCAGCTCTGCAGCTGAGATGTCAGCCAGAGCAGTGGGGTCCTGCGAGGCTGCAGAAGTGTTGCTTGGGGACTGTGAGCGCAGGCTGCGGGCAGAGGGGACCGCTCGCCATCAGCCACCCCAACTTGCTGTTCTCTTTGCCCCTCCAGTGCGGACGCGTGCCCTGGAGCAGCGAGTGAGTGAGGCAGCAGCTTGCTTGAGGGGTCGCTCCCCTGTTGGGTGCCCCCAGCCCCAGCTTTCCTCTGGATGCAGGGTGAGGGTGCTGCAGGGAGTCGAGGTCCAGCGTGCCCAGCGGCAGGAGGTCCCGGGCGTCCCAGGTAGCCAAGGTACAGCAGCAAGTCTACCGAGCCACTTGGAAAATTTGCTCCATGCTAATATCATGCTGAAAAAAGCCCTTCTGATAAGGAGTATGAAATGGAAGCATAGCTAATACTCATCTCTGAGCGCCATTAATCTTTAAAACTGGAACAATAAGTGAAAACACTGCAGGGCATATGAAGCAAGGTGTGATTCACATCTGCTCCTCCGTGGCCGCCGCCTGATTTATTGGCACAAGGCAACTTTCCTGCACGGTTTCAACAGAGCCGCATTACATAACACCACGGACTGTTTTGCTTCCCTTTATCAATCACAGTATCTCCTCGATTTTTTAAACAATATCTGCTGCCCGTCTTCCCTGGTGCCGCTCGGGAGCACAGGAGACAAGTCCCCCAAACCCATGACCCTCTCCCGGAGCAGGGTTCTGGTCTCAGCTTCTCTGGAGACGCCTCGTTCAGCCTGGCCGTGATACCGGCTCGTGCTGTGGGGAGGTTCCTCAGCCCTGTTCGAGTGCACTGGCGAGGCAGGGCAGGGGTCTCCCAGGGCCCCGCAGCTCAGCGGATGCAGCGTCCCTTTCCCTCCCAGCTGGGCAGGCACTGGCTGGTGCACAACCGGTGTGGAAGCGCCCAGGGTACCTGGCCTCTCCTGGCACCGCACAGATGCTCGCTCTCAAAGCCAGAGCTCTCCAGGTCCTCTGTCACCCAGACGTACCGCATCCATCTTCACACTCGATGCCCTTCATTTTCAAAGGTCTCTCACTGGGATTCACTTTCTTTTATTTAAATTGTGGCTTTGCTGAAGTGACCTTTCAGCTGACGCCAAGGAGAGGTGGGCAGCTGCTTCCCGTTGCGGTCCCAGAAAGACTGCTGACCTGTGGCTTTGAACAAGTTCAAAGCGTTGCTTGCCTTTTGGCCATACTCCTCAATAGAGCCTTTGGATGGATTTTTCTCCCACACTCCTGAAAAGACATCATCAGAGACATTTCCCCTCACAGGCTTTTTAATATTTACACTGACTTTGTGAACAGATAATCTATTCCACCTTTTTTTTTTACCCTGTTAAAAGTACAGGCTCCTTCTTGTAGTGCAGTTGGAGGAAGCAGTGGCTGCTGCGTGCAGGCTGCCTTGGAGAGCTGGGGGGACAAGCAGATCTGGGGGGGAATGTAGATTGCTCTGAACTGTGCCCGCTTGCCTGCCGGCAGCTCATGGCACCGTCCAGCATCCCAGGGCAGCCGCAGACCTGGAGTGGCCCTGCTGAGTCCCACGTCTCCTGCTGCAGAACAGAGACAGTCCTTACAACCTTCCTCCCAGTACTAAGCCCAAAGCTGATCATCTTGTTAGCTGGAAGACCATCCAAATGCAAAACAAAATCCTTCTAAAAACTGTCCCATAGATTGCCAAGCATCTTATAAAGCCTGGCCATGGGCTTAACTACATCAAAATCATATGGATGCTTTTTGTCAAAATCGTTCTAAGCCAGGAAGGCAGCAAGCAGCTTCCAACCCAGAAGTGTCATAGATGTACTTGCAAATGTTTGTCCATAATTTTGTTGATTCCAGGCTGCAAGTCCAGGAGGGACTGTCAGATCCTGTGTTCTGATCGCCTGCATGCTGCCATCCGCCGCGTTTCACTCAGAGCGCCAAAACTGAGCCCAGCAGCTCGAGCTGGGTGTTGGCGTTTCAATCCCGAGGATGAGCCACAGCAGCCTCAAGCAGGAGGTTCACCCTGTCCAGGGCGGCGGTGACAGCAGAGGAGCTGAGGGGAAAGATGCCTGAGTGTTCCCAAGAGCAGAATGCTGGGGGAGAGGAAGACAAGACCTCTATAGTCCTTGGCATTTTCATTTGGACGTAAACTTCTTCACCTCAAACCTGGTGAACATACAAACCACGGACGTATGTGAGTAGAGCACAGCCAGAAATGTCAACGGAGGCTCGCGGGTGCTGTTCCACAGCGCACATCCCGTGCCTCGCTCCACGTGGTGTGAAAGGTCTCTGGGTAAGGCTCAACAAAATACATTGGGCCAACTGTTCAGTGGGGCAAAAATCCTCCTTCACCATCGGGGATGACAGGACACAGCCCTAAAGCGGGAGATTTCATTACAAGCCTGTGTAAACTGGAAGCATTACTGCCTGCTGCAGGCAATGCAGCCCTCCCTGTCCCCTCCTAACACGGGTGGAGGACAAGCAGGGGTCCCTGGCCAGGTGGGACTGCGCTGTGTCCAGCCAGCCTTCCCTGTTTCAGGAGTAGAGCTCAGTCTCTCCTACCAGCTGCTCCGGCAGCTGGTGTCCCTCTGCTCCGGGGAGCTGCTCCGTGCTGTGGGTTACTCTGGCTCCACACAGCGCAGAGCCCTGGCCGCTCGGCTCTCCGTGGGGCTGAGCTAGAGCAGTCCACGACAGAGAAGGACCGGCGAAGAGGAACGCATGGTAGTAAGGCCAGGAGGAGCACGCCCTGCAGGGAGGCTCCCCGGGTGCGGGATGCAGGGGCTGTCTGCGGGGTGAAGCCAGGCTGGGGCGCTGGCCCGAGGCAGCCCCTTCGGTGGGCCAGCGATGCCAAGAGCGGCGAGGCACACAGCTGCGCAGAGGGTCACATTTTTTCAGTCCGTGTTGCCCTAACAAACAAATGTCCCAGGATGCAGACAATAATGTTTTTATGAGACTCTAAATTCTAAACTCAAACGCTCTTTGTAGTGGACTAATAGCCAACACGTGGCCCTTCGTCTCATGCTGAACTTTCGTGGTCCTACAGGGGAAAAAAAGGCCCTGGTGAGCATCGACACTGAGCACTTTGTTCTCACAGATTTGTAGAGCAGAGAGAATAATGTATTGAGACTCTCAGCCCGTGCCAGTTTGGCTGCGTTTGTCCTTCTGAACTTGCCCTGAGAGATAATGTTTCCTTCTAATCTGCTGCCGTCCACCTACAGCAGGGACCCAGCGAATAATTCTCCCAAACAAGCCTTTATTCTTAAGACTCTCTCCAGCCCTAACCCTTCTCCCCCTTACAGGGTGATTGTTGTGTTCATGACATGGTAATAGCCCGAGCCGTATTCCAGCCCACACTTGCCATGGCCACACAAACAAGGTTCAAGCCGCCCTGCTTTCAGGATAATGCTGCTCATTCGGCATTATTCGAAAGAATGTGCCACGCATCTGAGCACCAGGCACGCTCGCTTTGCCAGCCTGCTTGCGTCAGATCGCAAGTTGGATACAGCGGCTTCGCTCTCCGGTGAGAAACCAGCACGTCCTCCAAAGAGCTCAGGCTTTTTTTCCACGCGTGATAATAAATGACTATTGTACTCCTATGGGAAGAAGACACAAGGAAGAGGAAACAAGACTTATAAATCTCTGGTTAATACGTGACAAGTCTTTTCTATTCTCCTCTGTTCAGGTACTTACGGCACCCTTTCACAATGATATTGTAATAAGCCTGTGTAAGCCTCACAAATTGCCCTTTATATCTGCAGGAGACGGGAAGCTCCAGGGGATGAGCAATGTGCACACTGAATGCACGGGAAACTCGTTATCCATCTGCTCCTGGAAGTCTGTCTCTAGGGTTATCTGAAATGGGTGCCCCTCCGAAAATACCCAAGGGAGCTCCCTCTGCTCTAAAGAGACGTTAATAACGTCAGGGCTGGCTTCAGCCTGCCTTCCCGCGGGATCAAGCTAAGCCGAGGTCAGCTACCGTGGTCAGGCGCTGAGAGGAGGCTTTGTTCCTGGCTCTGCTCCTGAGCTTACAAGACGGCCGAGGGTCACTCTGATACCTCCCAGGAAGGCTGGAGAAACGGAAGCCTTCAGATCGCACCAGCCTTATCCTCGGAGCCGGCTGACAAAGCGTTCCTTTGCTCCGGGGAGGCCGGCTGACTCAAGTCACCGCTATTATTTGCTGCGGAGCAAGGGCTTAGCGCAGACTGACATTGGCATTGCGTGCAGGTGTCACACAGCAGATGCCACCCGCTCGGTCCGTAGGGATGTGGTGGTGCGGGGTGAACACCTGCGCGTGTACGCGACACACGCGTGTGCGTGCAGCTGGATGTAGGAGCACGCATGCAGAGAGATGTGTGCTGAACGCGATCTGTGCGGGCTGTTCCCAAACTAGTCTGTGCATGGCAGGGGGGTTTCTCTCCAGGAAATGTTAAGAAAAAAAACTCTCACATGCAAGTTCTCACATGAGCAGGGATATGCAAAAACATGCGCGCATCCACCATGCACGTTCACACTCAGCGTGGGTACAAATGCTTACGTCTCAAAGCAGTGGGGGAAAATAGCAGAAAGGCACGGAGGGGCTTGGCTTCCCCAGTCTGTGCTTCGTGCTGTGCGCTGCAGCCCCTGCAAGCCGTCCCTGCCCAAAACATCTGTCCATGGACAGATATCCCCCACCATCCCCACAGCTTCGGCCCTGCCCCGTTCCCAGGGCTGCTCCCAGAGCTATCCAGCAGTGGGAAACGTCCCCGCGCAGAACAGCGTGTTCCGAGAGAGCAGGAGCTCGGAAAACCTGAGCAGGAACGGCAGTGTCCTTTGTGTATCACGAGGCTGGGCTCCTGCCAAATTCCTCTGCACCCACTGCCTCCATTAAACGCGTCAATCATTTCTTGGCAATCCAAGCCCCAGAGAGGAGTTGAGAGGCAACTTCAGACAGTTCAGTTGCTGTCATTAATGGGTGAAAAATACATACTGAGCAGGAGCCGAGAGCAGGGCTGAGCTCTGCCTGCACGGAGAGCGGGGCTGCTGAGCCCTTCCTGCCGGGAAGGGAAAGAGGCAGCCAAAGGCAGACCCTCACGTGGTCGTGGACTCCACCAGCCCATCAATTACCCCCGATGCCTGTGTTCAAGGACAGCCCGCAGGTCTCGGTCTTACCGGGTGACTGGGAAGGCCAAGGAGGGAGTGTCAAGGTGACAGGGATGCAGGAGTGCCCGCACACGGCGATACTGGCACGGGTGGGCAGGGGGCTGGGGCGGGCAGGGAGGTGGCTGCGATCTGCCTGGACCGCTACCCGCCAGCGATGGCAAGGCGGCATACAGGGGCTGGAAGGGAATCGGCTCCCATTTCTGGAGCTGAACCCAAGAGAAAAGGCTGGGGTGTTTGGCTCCCCACCCGTGACACCAGCTGCAGCGGCTGGGGTGCTGGGAGGGAAGGTGTCCTCGCTACCGGGTGGCACCTGGGCTGCTGTGGCAGGGCCAGCAGTGCTGGCACCCGGGGAGCCGCGGGGCTTTTGGGAACAGAACAGGAAAGTCTGGGTGACTCAAAGATTCCTGGCACGGGGCACAGCTGGTGCCAGCCGAGCGCAGCGTGAGACAGGAGGACAAGCGGGCAGGGACCTGCTGGGGGAGTCTGGGCAGAGAACCCTGGGGCTCAGGAGCGGGGACAAGGGGCCTGGGAATGTCTGTCAAAAGTGGTCTGGGGGTCACTGGGGGAGGGCCAGGCTGCCAAGCGATGGCAGGTCCAGGGGCGTGAGATCAGGAGCTGCAGTTATTCCTGCTTCACACGGCAAGACGAAAAGGACGCTGCATGAGAACGGAGATGCTAACTGCTCAGTTGTGCCTACAGCCCCCCAAAGCCCAGCGTGGCCAGCAGCCTGGGCCCCAGGCCCCTGCGGACAGGCTCAGCAAGTGAGCTGCTCCCGGGATGCCGCGCTCTGCCCCGGGGTCAGGGACCTTCCTGCTGGCAGATGCCCCCACTGCCCTGGCAAGCGCTGGGTGCTGGTGACCAGCTCCAGCCCCGATTCCTCCCAGCGCTTTTTCCATCACCAGCAACATCAACACGCTTGCAACTCCTGTACTCGGCCGAGCCCAGAAAGCCACCCCACATACAGACACCAGTGTCCTGAGAGGGTCCCCCAACCCCGCCGGGGGCTGCTCTGCACAGGGCGCTGTGCCTGGACCCCGCTCAGCCCCGCTCGCATCTCCCAGGCAGCTCGCGTCTCCTTGCCCGCTGCTCCGCGTCTTCCCTTTGCCTTTGCCTCCTCACGTAATTGCTTTGATCTTCACTCCAGGGGCTCACTGTGAAAAATTAATGTTTCATGGATGTTGCTGCCCATGGCTTGAAAAATGGCTTTTCTCCCCCAGGTAGTGGCTCGCACCAGCTCCCGAAGGACTGTTCGGCTCGGAGTTAAACAGCTGGGGACAAAACCTTTTGGGCTCCTCGTACCTTGGCTCAGGGCAGGATGGGACCCGCTCCCACCCCACAGAGCCGTGCCGAAGGTGGGGAGCTGTGACCGTGCCATCATACGCAGGCTGTCCCGGCAGGCTCTGCCCTCCCTGCCGGTTCACCTCCGCCGCCTCCTCCGCATCTGTGAGAAAACGGCCGCAGACGGGCCGCGGGGGCTCGTTCCCCTGTAACGAGCAGAAGAGCCCATGTTTGGTGGAGCGTGCCATGTTCCCCATGCCTCTCGACGAGGCTTCCTCCAGCACCCTCGTCTCCCCTCGTGGGCCACCTTGTCCAGGCTTTGCCGGCACTGCGGGGGGCCCAAGGGGTCCTGCCCCATCTCTGGAGCTGGGGGAGGCTGCTCAGTGTGCAGCCCCAGCCGGGAGCCGGGTTGAAGGCAGGCCCGCAGCCCGGGGCGCGCACAGCCTGGGAACGGTCCTCTCTCCTGCCCTGCCGGGTGTTTTGGGAGGGAAGGGATGCAGCGCCCGCGGCAGTGGGGTGGGTGCAGCAGGAAGTCAGGCTTGCCGAGCTGGGTGTGTAGCATGCAGGGATGCTTGTCTGGGCTCCCAAAGCATTTTCCAAACACTTTAATTACAGTGATTTATATGGCAAAAGTGTGGGGGCGAGAGCTTGGGAAAGGCATTAGCAGGTTTGTTCCGAGGGCTCTAATCAGAGGCAGGTGATGGGGGAGGCAGGGTACAGCACCAGGGCTGTACCTTGAACTGCGGCGTCAGGACAGCTTTGAAGGATGCAGAGCCTCCCAGCCGTGCCAGGGATGTGCTGGCAGCATCCCTGAGGGCTCTGTGTGGGAACAGCCCCGTCACCAGGGGTACCACCAGATACCCTGCGTGGCTCCCAGCCGAGGTCTGCAGCACCATCCCTCCCGGGGGTGCCTCCCAGCACCACGGGCTTTAGCCCACCCGCAGCCAGCCCCCGTGCAGCGCCGGCACAGCCCGCGCGTCCCCTGCGGCCGCAGAGGAGGAACACGAGGCCCCGTGGCACACGGGGGTCTTTACTAGAGAGCCACCAGAAAATGATCAACACTGCAACAGCAACTCGGTGTCCTCCTCTTGTTGGTGTTATCTTGAAAATTAATAACCTCTTTTATTTTGTACATTATTCTGCTAAATCTCCATGGTGTTACTTACACACACTCTCTCACGTGCACGCACCCACCGTTCTCTGCAGCTCCCCCACGCTGGGAGCCCAGCAGCCAGGAGAGCACTGCGGGGCGGCGGAGCTCGCCCCTCAAAGCCTGACTCGCCCCGAGGAGACTGTCACTCCTCCAGAGCCCTAACGACGCCGCGGGAAGTGAGAGAAATATTGGGTTGCTGTCATGGCTGGTGACAACAGCCTGGCCTTGGGCACAGCATGGGGCTGCGGGGCCGAGCCGGGGTTATCAGCTGGTGCGGGGACGCGGGCAGCGCTGGGTGGTGGCTCCGACCCCTCTGAGCCGCCACAGGACGCGGCCCTGGCAGCGTGGCCGGAGCACACGTCAGCCCTGCTGCAATCCTGCTTCTTGGCCTGCGCTCTGGTAAATAACCTTTTCCTGTCCTTTTTGACACTGATGGTTATTGATGGCTGAAATCCCTTACAGCCAGGTCTGGCCTCAGATAGCCGAGGTGCCCCGCGCGCCCCACGGCCATGCAGCAGGAGCGGGGAGAGGGGCAGAGCCAGCTCTGCTCCACTGAGATGCCCACAGCCTCCCTAACGCACTTACTCCCAGACGCGTCAGCGTGGATGCTGGCAGCATCTCCCAGTGGAAACACGGCATCGAGGATGCAGTGGAAAAAAAGAGTGCTGGAAATAAACGTACCTCTGCCTCCCGAGGCGGCTGCTCCTGTCTGTGCAGGCAGGGCTGAGCATCCCCAGCCTGGGCTCTGTGCTGCTGCTCCCCTCTCCTGAGGAACACGGGGCAGCAGCCCCAATGCAATGGGTTGACCCTCAGGGCCCAGCACCAGCGACCTCGGAGGGCACCAACGCTGGAGTCCACAGCTGCAGGGTGCCCCTGTTCCCACCCCAGCTCGGTCGCGGGCAGGAGGCACCGGCTGGAGGTCAGGGCTGCGGGGGGCTGAGCCAGGGGCTCCCAGCCCAGCTCCCACCTGGAGAACATCTGCACCAAAACCACACAGACACCGGGTGGCAAACCACTCTGCCCTACCTGGGGAGAACTTGCTGATTAAGGGATAAGCAATCACTGCTCTACCCACAGGCTGACGTTATCACTTAATTGAATCCAATTGATTGAGAAGCTAAAAGCAGCCCTGGCTCAGAGCACCGCAGATGGTGCCTGGGAGCAGAGCAGTATGCTGAACCCTTAAAAGCATTGGCATCAAGGGCAGACACAGTCTTGCTCTCCTAAAGCATCTCACACATCATTATCGTGAAGGGGAACCAGCCACAGCAGGGCAGTTGCAGGGGAATATTATTTATCATCATTCAAGTCTGCACAAACAACCTCTTATTCTCGCCCTCTCTGCCCTCAGTGGGCAGGCGCTGCTCCCGCAGAGATTTCAAGGGAAGGAAGTGTGCGTCTGCGGGGGATGTGGGGGCAGCTTGGCTCTGAAGCGGTCTCACCGCGAGCCCACGCTGCTGGGAGGGGAGCCCAGAGCTGCTGCACCGTGTGCGCGGGCAGCTGCAGCTGGCGTTTGGTGACCCTGCACCCTCCAGGTGCTGGGGAGATCCAGGAGCAGCCCTGCCACATCTGTCCCGGGATGGGGGGGCAGGCGCTGAGGTCCCTTCAGGCCTGGGGAAAAGATGGGGGGAAGCGATGGGCACCTGCGCGACCCCACAGCAGCCTTCGCGTCGCAGTCACGGCCGCGGTGAGAGCGGGGCAGGGGAGCCAGCACTTTCTGAGCCGCGCGGTCCCGGGGTGCGGCTGACGCAGCGCTCGGGGGCTTCAGGGCTGTGGCATCGCCACGCCAAATAACAGCACGTGCTCCGCGAACGCGTTCTTCGCGGTGAGCCTGACTGTGGGACCTGAGAGGGGCCGGGGAATCGCTCCTGGTGCTGTGTGTACAATGCCATTGCCCGGGCGTGGTCAGCCTCTGTGCACCTTGCACTTTTCCTTCCAATTTGGGTGCATTTCTCAGGCACCCAGCACTGACATCCTTGCAAAAGGCAGTGCATACTTTATTAACTCTGCTACTTTCTTCTCTGCTAACTAAACTCAAATTATATCTGATGCACGCTGCATGCTTTGCAGCAAAACCAACCTGCTTTCCCATTCTGCTCTCCGGAGCCTTCGTCACCGAAGCAGTTTATTGAGCCTGCTGAGCTGGAAAGCGTGCAGCCCTGGGTGCCCGAGGACGCAGCCGGCCGCAGCCTCTCCTGGGCTCAGCGTTCCGGGTTCGTGCTGGGCCAGGGCCCCCCAGGGCGAGGGGGAAGCATGGGAGCAGCATCCGAACAGCCCCGCTCCGAGCTGGCAGGGAGGGCAGGCTGCCCAGCAGCTGGGAAAGGTGATGACTGGTGTCAGTGGGAGGCTGTGAAGGGCCACCAGTGCCCGGGCAGATCTCCAGCCACGCCTCACCACCCGCCGCGTAGCGATGCCGACCCACCAGCTGCCCCACGGCCCCGGGAGATGCCTGCCCCGCGGGAACTGGGGGCATGGCAGAGAGAGGAGAGTGGGTTCTCCTGAGCCACAGTCTGCTGTGTCAGGGGCCTCCCTGCGCTGCCTTCCAACGTTGAGCACTGCAGTAGCTCTTCTCCACTCCGTGCTTGAATGGGACCCGGCCTTGTGAGTGCCCAGTGCTGCTCGCTGGGCTCGGTGGTGCATGTTTGCGTGTTGCTGCGTGCACTGCCACCGGTGTCACAGCGCTCACAGCTTTGCCATCAGCATCTTCCTCCAGCAAGCGACAGACCCACGCCCAGGGAGGACTGAAAATGGCACCCTGGCTGCAGCTCACGTCCCTCTCGCCTTGGGCCAGCATCTGCCCATGCCCTGCACCCAGGGACAGACTGGGCCCAGCAAGGTGCGGTTCACCCCGTGGCGTCTGCACGGAAAAGTGGTGCCAAGGGATCTGGGCACAGCTGATTGCAGGCCACGCGGCGCACGGGAAGGCGAGAGGCAGGAGCCACCCATGCCCTGGGCTCCATTCATCTCCTCTGCCGCAAGCCTGGGCACCAGCACGTGCCACCAGCGTTTGGGCACCTGGGGACCCGGAGAGGATGAGCTTCCTCGGAGTGTGCTCCAGCCCCGCGTAGACCTGGTCCCCGTGCAAGAGCACAGTGTGATGGACACAGGGCGCGCAGGACACAAACACAGTGTGATGGATTTTTTTTTTTTTCCTTAGGGAAGGAGTAGAGTTTCTGCAAAAAGACAAGCCTTTGCTTGCAGCCCTTGTGCTGGTGCTGGCAGGAGCCATGTTTGGAGCCATACATCATCAATGGAAGGTATCTAATGATATATTGCCCTAATACATCACCATAGCAACAGTGCTCTAATAATGTATTATTCTAATGTGTTACCCAAGCGCACGTTCCTCCCGATGATGTATGGCTGGGATTGCTGTGCTCTGCCAAGCCCAGATGCAACAAAGCTCTCCTGACTGCCAAGCACCCTCCTCGGAGCGGTACCTGCCACCGCACAGGCTGCGCCGGCCGGCTGCAGGTTGCCTCTTTCCTCCTGCCATGAAGGACACATCGCACTGGGGACTTCCCATCACCGATGGTCATCTCATGTAGTGAAAATGGTGTTTGGGACCGTGCAGTGTATTTGAAAATAATGGTTGTGGTCAATGCACTGTTTCTGAGGCAGCTGCCCAGGTTGCGGGGAAATGGGCTCGGTGATGCAGCGGGGAAGGTGTCTGAGCTCCCCGCGTGGTCCTGCCAGCATGCACCCCTCTGCCTCTGCTCCCTCCCCACCAGCCCCGGCCTCCTTGCTGCCCCGCACCTTGACTGTGGCAGCGGTCAGCAGGGGACACGCCGGGAGGGGAATGAGACTGGCATCCTCGGGCAGAGGGCCCACCCTGGCACCCCAGGGCAGAGGCGCTCCCAAACTGGGTGCACGGGAAGGCTGAGGGCACCGCACAGCGCTCGGGCAGCATGCACCTGGGCAGCCAGGACCACAGCCCTCCCCTTCCGCCCTCGCAGCCGAGGTACAGCATCTCGCTCTCTGAAAGGCCCTTTGAAAAGCATTCCTTTCCTGGCATTTGGAAAGTTCAGAAGGGGAAGCGCTGGGCTGGTCTGCGCATTTCTCCAGCCCCTTCCGAGGTAGCGGGGCCGCGCAGCGCCCTGGGTTTGCTCATTAACAATGAAAATACCAGCTGGAATTCTCCTGCCGCCCGTTACAGGGACAGCATTGTTCCCAATTCACACTATCTTTTTGACCATTCAAATGCCATTAATTCAGTCACCCCAGCGCGTAGGACAGTTATCTGAAATGTTTTCCCAAACAGCTCAGTGACTATAGAGCAACAATTCATGGAATTGCTCGGGGACATCTGTGCAAAGCAACGCACAGCAAAGAGCTCGCAGCCGGCTGAATGCTCTCTGTGTGGACCCCAGATTCCAGCGAGGAGCGGGGAAGCCGGCAGACAGAAAGCCTGCATGAATGGCAGGAGAAATCATTTCATCTATGCAAAGCCATGCCAAGCTCTCCGCGCAGCTGCTGTCAGCAGGGAGCTCTGCCCCTCTGGCCTCACAGGCAGGAAGATTTCATCCTGCGCAGGGATGCTCCCTCTGCCAGCCCAGCAGCCGTGCCCCGCACAGGGATGGCACCCACTGGTGTCCCCCGTGGGTGCATCCGCTGGCACCTGGGGCAAATCCTCCCTGGCAGCGGGGGCTCTGTGGGCTGGCAGTCGCTGTCCCTCTGCTCCGAGACGCCCGCACCTGGGAAGCCACTCTGTGGTGAGAGCTAACTACGGCTCAGAGCCAAGGGCACCTCTGGCAGCAGCACACGCCCAAAGGGAGCCCCGGGCAGAAGCGAAGCAGGACAGTGACCCGGCCTCTACAGCCCCGCGGCCAGGGCCAGCAGACCTACCGGGGCACCCACAGGCCATCCAGGTCCCCTCGGAGGTACATCACAGACCCCAACCTGTGACACCCCAGCACGGGGTCCCGCTGGCACAGCCCACGCAGAGCTTGAGCGCAGGAAGAGGCAGGACGGCTGCTCAGCTCCCCAGGGCCAGGTCAGACCGTCCCGCAGCCACGGCCCTGCCATATACGCGGGTGCTACACGATGCTGCATCTGCAACGCTCCTGCGCTGCACCTGGGCAGCTGCCAGTCTCTCAGCATCTCAGGGGGCAGCGGTGACAAATTACAGCATCTGCAGCAGAGAAAAAGGGAAACAGAGGGACCAAGGGAGGAATGATTTTATTATCAATAATGTTTCCAATAGCTGATGAAGGAGGACACCCAAATGATTTTAAGGTTTCAGCAGAAACCCTCCAAGCAGCAGCACAAAGGCAAAGCCTGCATTAACCCGCCGTCTCCTGCGGAAGCTCTCCCGGGACGCACGCAGCAACGCAGCGCGGGTGGAGGATGTGCTCAGCATCACGCTGCAGCCAGCCCGTCAAACAGCAGAGAAGGGACCTTCTCCTTGTCCCCGTGGAGACAGGAGTAATCCCGAGAGCTTTCTGAGAGGGATGAACACAGACACGCTGCCCAGTGGGATTCTTCCAAATGGCTGAGGTTTTTTCACTACCTTCCACACCCAGGGCTCAGTGTGAATGCTTACAAAACCGTTTCTGGAAACAAACAGCTTTTTGAAAGCTGCGGAAAAAGCCCACTGTTTTTGCCAAAATGAGTGGGGAACATGAAGGAAAAGATCACCTCCTAATCCTTTGGGGAACTGAATTTGCAGAGCAGCCATCCTGTTCTAACGAAGTACAAGCACTCCCTCCAAGAGGCAGGGCGCAGCCCCTCGCCCCGCGCACGGCAGGATGGACAGCCGGTAGCTCTGCGATGCCATATGTCAGACACAGCCCTGGAAACGCTGCCACGCTGGAAATGTAGCAGACAACATCGTTTTGTGTTGAAAACTGGCAAATCTCCAGGCTGGGGTTTCAAGGGATAATTTGTAGACTGAATGTTAATGAATATTATTGCTGTTATCTGGAAAGGCTGTGCTGACTTCACTCTGCTGCCAGTTGCACTTTTTTTTTTTTTTTTTTAATTCCTGTACCAAACAGAAAGGGCAGTTCCAGTACAGGTGATGAGTCAGGAAGCCAATTGAAGGCAGATGGGAAAAGGTGATCCTTACCATGCCCAGCCTATGTCACTCCTTCCTCAAACTCCGCTGCTTCCAATACTCGCTCGGATTGGGGATCATCGGTTCACCCAAGCCCCGTCTGTCCTTCTGCCTGCAAACTCACCGTGCTTCCATAGCTGGAGGTCAGGAGCAGGCATCAACAGGATCTTTAATGGCACAAATCTTTTTTATTAGCTCTTTGGGGAAAGAGACAGGCAGAGGAAACACTGTCATTTCTGCAGCCCTGCACTACACGGGAGCTTTTTTGTGAGCAGTACCAGTTCCTGAAGCAGCGCCAACGGCCAAGGGTGCTCCCGCAGCACGGTCTGGCCCGTGCCCCTCCGCGGCTCCGCAGGGACCCTCGCCCTCCCTGCCGGCTCCCAGGCCGCTCAGCAAGGCCCTGCGCCCACCGTGATTTATGTGGCACTTGTACAATTGATGCGCTTTGTGCCTGGGGACAGTTAAATGGTAGCTCTGTCATTAGTTTAAGCAGAGGTTAAAGGTGATCAATAACAAGGGTTTCATGCCCAATTGATCACCCCCTGCTATTTATTTCTGCCTTTTGCTTTCCATCCCCTGGTGCTTTTAGAAATAGTAATTAAGGACATAACAAGTGTTCCACTACGCAGAATATCAAACGCTCCAGGTATTGATTCAACACCTCCCTCTTAACGCCGCTGACCTGCACCCGTCCCCAGCGCCAGCAAGGCTGGGCCAGCCTGCGAGGCTGCTCCCCAGCCCCCTCCCCGGGGTCACAGCCAGCCCCTGCCCCGGCCAAAGCTGCGGGCTCCCACCTCTGCCCGGCGGTGCTGGCTCCGCCAACCGCCCCACGTGCCACTCGGCTCTCCCAGCTCCCCCCAAACCTGGCACCAGGAGGTGACTACAGCGAGGGAGCGCGCTGGATGACAAATATGTTCAAAGTATCACCGAGCGCTCTGTTTTTGCCATCTACCCTCGGAAGAAACAGCCAAAAACAAACAGCGAGAGGAAAGCAAATGTGTCGGGATGCACTGCCTGACAAACCCCACGGAGATCTGCCTGTTGGTCTTCCACTTCAAAAGCATACTTAGGGCAAACACACCATGAGACGAGCGAACGCATCTCAGTGACTCTGGGGACAGTTTCAGGTTTTTTATTTCTGGTGAGCGCAGCCATTTTCCGGGTTGCAGCAGAAGACGTCGCTGGCTGCACCTTTGGCGAGGGCGAGGCAAGGGGGGATAGCCCTGTGCCGATCGCCACGGCCCAGGGGCTGCAAAGTGCCCGCAGCGGAACAATCCAGCACCCAGCACGGTTAAGGAAGTGAGAGCCAGCTGTGGGATGCTTCCAAAGCTGAAAAAACTCTCTTCTTCCACACACCAGTAACAGGCTTCTTGAGGACAGACCGTCACAGATGCTGCAGTCAGAAGTGGCAAGCTCTGCTAGGGACCAGCTAAGTTGCTATATATTCTAATTCGAACATGAAATTGCATGTTGCTGCTGAGAGTAAATGAAGTAATTTTAGGAAAACAAAGAGCTAAGAATCCTCCTACGGGGAGCAAATCTTTGTGCCACAGCCCTCATGAACGAGAGCATGACTCTCACACATACCTGAGAGCAGGACAGACACAAGGAATCCAGCGCTGCAACGCCTGCTGCCTTTTGCTTGCCCACGTTTGCTGAGGAATCACCGTCCTTCACACCGAAGTTTGGCTGGCACACGGACCGCTCAGCCTGTTTCTCCCGGGGCTCAGCAAACCCCTCGTTTCCTCCCACTAGACGGCTGCAGACGATGCCAGCTCCATTCTCTGAAGTGAAAAAGTTGAAAGAAAGAAAAAAAAAAAACCCAGGCCCTGCGGTGATTTGTAGCCTGAACCACAAGACACAAGGCTCTCCCGCGACGATGGTCTGTCGGATCGCTCCCACGCCTGTTGGGGTTCTGCACCCTTTAACAGCCCATCGGGTTCCCCCCGCCGCCGCGGGGCTAAGGCACAGCGGCTCAGAGCCCCAAACCGCCCCGCTCCAGCGCATCCTGCGAGCCTCAGCCAGGTGAGCCTCCGGAGCACGCCGCAGGAGGATGACGAGGGAAGCAACACGTGAGGTCAGGTTTGGCAAGAGATTTCATCCCTTTGCTCCCAAATAGTGCTCCGGCGCCTGAGACCGTGCTAAGGCATGAAAAAGCTGTGATTAAAACTGCTCTGAGCACCAAGCATTCACCAGCTGCTGGCTCTTGGAGCTCTGCAGAGGACAGGATGGCGTAAGGGACATGGACCTCGGTCCCAAAGAAGAGAAACTCAAAATTGCACCCAGACACCCCCCTGGCTGGGAGAGAGGGCAGGGGACAAGGGCCAGCCGGCACGGCATGGCGACGCTCCTCCAGACAGCTCCGCCAGATACACACCACAGGCTATGTAAGCAAAAATAACGCTGTGCTGATGCAAGTCAGCCGGGAGCTGGAGAGACCGCGCTGGGCTCTGCTTGTCATCACGAGCTGGAGCTCCACGGGGCCGCTGGAGACCGCTTCAGCGGTGGGTGATGCCCTTCCACAGCACTCACCCTCAAAACGCGCAGCAAGTCTGTCCTGCTCTGCACAGCCCTGGGGCGGCAGGGTCAGACCAGGAAAACCCCCACATGCGGGCTAGCGAGAGGGGGAAGCGGGAGAGCCACTCCCGTGTCCCTGCAGTGCGGCGAGCCCAGCCCGTGGAAACGCTCTTTCCTCTGGAGTGCCCGGCGAGCCCTCTGCAAACCACACGGTGAGCATCTCCCACTGCCAGGCTCTTTCGGCTGAGGTCCTCTCAGCACTCCGTGGAAATTAACCCTTGCAACTTCAGGAACGATTTATTGCATCACTTCACGAGAAGTAAACACACTGGAAAAAACCCCAAACCATTCCTCACAGTCCTCAAGGGAATTAACAGGAGATTTGGGAGCAAAATCCAGGCGTTCCGATACTGCTTTAGAGGAAAGCCTCGGTTGTGGCAAACCTGGTAACTGTCCTTCTGTACCACAACTCTCTCACTGCCCATATTTCTGTTGATTTACTCAAAAAGCCATCACTACTTTTGTCTGTATCTGTGTTAGTCTTAAATATGGCTGAAAAAACATCTCCAATTTAAAACTAATTATATATTTAAAAAAAAACACATAGACATCTGATGCAGTGGCCTGACTCCTTAAAACCAGTCATGCAAATGACTGCAAAAGATGCAAATGTGTAAATCAGATTTGTTTCCCAGAGTTTTGGCTAGCTACAAACTTAAGATCCAGCATAATCTCAAAGTCACACACCTCCAGGGTGAGCGAGAGCTACTGATACACACTGAGCTCCGGGTAATGAAAAACCACAGGCAGATTTCCATAGAGAAAAAAACCTACAGTGAAATAAAAAAATGCCCACTGGCTTTCTCATACCTTCTCTCCATCCCCTAGTGAGGAGCAGGCACTTCCATGGAGCATCTGACAGCTCCTATGCGCATACGTGACATCTGCAAGAAGATTTTTGTTCCATCATTCGCTTTTGTGGGAGTGGAGCAGCTTCAGCTAGCCTTCCGCTTTCCGACACCCGCTGACAGAAAAGCTAGCTTGGAAATGTTAGGAGAGAAAGATTATTCTTTGGCTGTGGTGACTGCTGTCCATTTTGGCCCTAGAGCAGCTGCCGCAGGGATTAAAAAGCAAAAGGACTTGGAAGAACGATAACCAGTCATCAGAAGCGATTGCCCTCCGTGGAGCTGCAAGGAGTCAACGTGGCTGCAAGGAAACACGACCTGGGTGCTGGAGGTGTTGCACAGATGCCTTTATTGGGCAGAATACCCCAAAAGAAAGGTGGTAAAGAGGAAAATCAATAAAAAAAGTCTTTAAGGTTTGGCATGGACAGCGTTCTCCTCTGCAGCAAGAGCAGCGTATGAGCCGGAGCACTGGTGTAACTAACACACCCCTGCACGGCTTACCAGAACCAGCACTCATTTTGACCAACACCAAAAATAACGTGATATCAGGAAGCATGAAATATTCATGAGGTCTGAGCTAACACGCACACTGCATCTCGTGTACCACACGCTTCAACGCTGCCTTCGCAACCCTGCGGTTCCCACGCCCGGCACAGAGGGTTACCCAGAGAAGCCTGGTCTCCTCAGTTCAAACTGAAACTGGGGAACTTTCACAGCTAGAGTTCACACAAACGACGAGGGAAAACACCTGATTAAGCTCAGTTGGCTCTGTTTCTGCTCCTGTGCCCAGGTGAGAGCCGTGCGCGCACACACAGTTACACTCACAGCAAATAACAAGCAGCAGAGCTGCTGAGCCCCCATAAATCAGCTCTGCAAAGCGCAGGGGGAGTTCACATCAAAGACTTAACGAGCTCCTTCTCTGTGTGCTTCCTACGCGCGCACATACGTCTCCAACAGAGCGATGATGCTGACGGGAGCCCGCACCGCGTTCACTGGTGTGCTCCTGGAGAAACCCTGCTCCTTGGAGCTGCCCCATTCAGGAGGCTCCCTTGGGCCAGGTCTCTCTAAGCAGCAACGTTAATCTTAGCGAGAGCAGACCCTTTCATCTATGGACATTCAGCATTTTGCACCAAAACAAAAGCAGCCCCCCCTCCCTCTCAGCTTGCTCCTTGCTCCCAGGGCAGGGCACCCAGCAAGACCCCCACAGCCTGTGCTTCCCCCAACACGCGACAAGCTCCAGCACAGCTGGGAGTCTGCTGGCCGGGATGTGCCAATGCTGAACCTCCCCGCTGTAAGGAAGAACAGGAGGCAGCTGAGGAGGAGCAGTTCCACAGCCGTGGGCTCCTGCCCCGGGCGCACCAGCCAAGCCCATTTCCAGGACCTGTGAAATACCAGCGCTGAGCTTTCCCGGGGCAGATCTGGCTCCAACCAAACCACAGCAGCACTAGCACAGAATTAAAATATATGCAAACATTAGCACAGAATTAAAATATACGCTCGAGCAGCCGGTGCTGAAATCTCTCCTTCTGGGAGAGAGAGCAGGCGGGGATGGGTAGTGTGAGGAGCAAAATCCCAAGGTGTTAACGCTGCTGCTCCAAATTTGCAGGAAAAGAGATGAGAGCGTTTGTCTGCTGCTTCAGTTCGGGGGCAGTTTGCATCGCCGGCACGTCGCTGGGATCAGGCTCCGAGGGGAGAACGGTTAGCAGAGGAGAGCAGGTTCTGTCGAAAGCTGAAGATGACTACAGCATCAATAATCATGTGTGCGTGCGCCCAGCAAGGCAAACTGCTGGGCTGTGGTCACTTCTGCCATCACTACAGAGCAAGGGCTCCCTGCTCGTGCAAGCAGCAGCAGTAATTCTTTAAGGAATCTCAAAAGAAAGTTGGGCACTGGAACACCACAACCTTTTCCTAAGCACATGGGAAAGCTGAGCAGCCACTGTCCACCTTTAAGAACAGAAAGAGAAAAACAAGTAAGAGATACTCTGCTGAATGTTGTCTGCCTTACAGAAAACAGCGATTTCCTAAAACTGCTGATAACCAATTTATAAAGACAACAGCATCTGCAAAGTGCCACTGCCCTGCCGGGTACCGGAGAGCACAGGCAGGCTGCTCTGCGCCAGCGAGGATGAGGATGGAGAAGGCACCGTGCAGCCCCACGCCCTTCTGCGGGCACCCAAGGGCTGAGTACAGCCTGACGCCCACGGCCTCAGCTGGCCAGAGACCCCCTGCCACTGCCACAGCCCGAGACCCCACTCCAGCTGCCCAGGCCTGGTGTGGGCAAGGCCACTCTCAGGAGGGCAAGGCCGAGGGCCTGGCCACTGCCCACACCAGCACCGCAGCCACACCACCCCGGAGAGCATCCGTGGGGACCAGGCGCTGCCGGCAGCACGGAGCCCCAGCTCCCCCATCCTTGGGTGCAGGGCAGGGCTTTGCACCAGTGCGGACCCAGACCCTCGGATGCTGGTAACGCGCACGACTCCTTTCCTTACCTACACCTCCTACCTTGCGTATTCTACTGTTGACTTCATCTGTGCACCACTGAACAACTATCTGTGCATCTGCTTTTCCTTCACATACCAACATCACAGTCCTGCCTTCCTGTGCTCTACTCCTGATGTGGTTGCATCAGCTTGTACTTTCACTTCAGTGAAAAACAACTACCGTCCAAAAAAAAGAAAATAAGGAAAAAAAAAAAGTCAAGTCTCCCTGCAGTAATTGCTATTTAATCCTTCACCAAGAAAACTAACAAGTTCTTCTAAGAGAGGCAAACCTTTGGGGCATTTGATTTTTAGAAGGGCTGAGTGCTGCGGCGCTGCAGAAATAAGATATATGAAGTGTATTTTATTTTTGCTGCTCAACAGCATGAAAGAGCTAAGGCAGCGGGGCTGCCAGCGCCTTATACAATCTGACAAACCGAACAACTCAAGGGTGCTCACCCTCCCCAGCACTCACAGCATATCTCATCCATTACGAGAACGCAACGTGAAAACTGACCCTTCCCTTCCACGTATCAGCATAAACAGTGTCTGCCAGCCGGGTTAGTCCAGAACGGAGAGGCTACCAAAATCATTCCTGGTACAGAAAAGCAGTACAATTAATCATTCAATGCAAACAAGAGTTTGTTTTCCTTAAAAAATAAAAAAACTTATTTTGTTCAATTTCTGATTTTGTTTCTTCTTCCCTTAAAGCCTGACTGTCACACAGAAATTCCTAAGTGAAGGCTGCAGAGTTAGAGGGCTACCAAACATCAAACAACGCACATGTGTGCGAAACACACAAAAGAATGGCTAAGGAAAGATTTTCAGAGTTGAAAATTAATTTAAACGCTTTCATGATACATTGACTCAAACCCTTGAATCACGCTCCTTTACTTCTTTTTTACTGGAGTGCACCATCTAAGCTGCTGCATATGCTCAGCTATTTAGAAACCAGTAAATATTCAGTAAATTCGGCAGAACTTTCGGAATTTGGGGTCTCTACAACAGCCCTACAATTCTGCTTTTCTACAGACACCAGACAACAAAAAAAGGAAGCTGAGTCTGTAACAAAAGCTGACAAAACACACAATGCACACCAAACCCTTTCAGAGCGATTCCTTACAAGGCTCTGCGTGCCCGGGAAAGTTATGAACACACCGAACCGCAGCACGCGCCAGCTCACCGGTACCACAGAGCAAACCGCTTCTTTACGTGCCTATCAGCATCAAACACAGCACTTTACGGAATAACCGCTCCAAGTGACTTTATTTTAAAACCTCAAAGACCACTTTGCTAGAATTTTGAAGGAGAACTGCCGGTTTGTATCAGCTGATGTAGAAGACCTGCATTTTACGAGACACCGAGAACGCGATAATTTATAAACATCTATTGCAAACGCATTGTTGCTTAGGCAAGTATTACACACAACCCCCAAAGGCACAAAATGCAACAAAATCAAACTGCAGCGAAGAGAAGAATTTTTCATGTATAAATTTTCAGGTGTAAGCTACAAAATTTTTATATATATATATATATATATATATATATAAAATTATATACAAATTCCTGTGCAGGATGCGGTGCTATCACTAGAAAATCCCTTTTAAGTTTGCTGTTCTCACAGCCTGGAATTTGTACCGAGAGTTAAGCGGGGAAACTAGCAAGTGCCAGATATTCCAGAACACCAGCGAGTTCTCCGCCAAATAAAAAGAAAGAATTTGGTGCTTGACTACCCGCTTTCGGCTCGGCATTTCAGCAGCGCAGAGCTCCGCACGGGCACGCTTCGGAAGCTCTCCCACCGCACAGAACACGGCGGGAACCGAAGGAGCTGCGGGGGCAAAGGCAACTTCCCTCGCCCTGCTGAGAAGAGGGGCGCGGGGCAGGGATGCGAGCGGGAGCCTGCGGAACGAGAGCGCAACAACGAAATGTTCAGCTGTTCTTGGCGTAACCGCGAAACACGGGGCCACGAACCCAGGAAAGGGACAACCGGTGACACCAGAAAGCCCGGGAGCGTGGTTTGAGGGGAGAGAGGGGATCTTCTCAGCCGCGCCCGTGCGGTGCGGTACTTCTGCGGGAGGACGGTCACGCTCGGGCTTCCTTCGCGCTGCTGTCGACCGCGGGACCGGAGACCCGGGGTGCGGGGAGAGCCGCCCGGGACCCGCAGCCGCCTGGCACCGGGGAGGGGGGGGACGCGCGAGGGGCTCGCCCCGGGGCGGTGCGCGGCGAGGGAGCGGCCCCGGGCTGCCGCAAAGACGACACGAGACCGGTTCCTGGGTAAATGGTTTATGCGAGTAATAAAATATTTACTATAACATAAATAGAAACGTACCCTCGCAGTCTACAGCGGTTTTGCAATAAAGATACAAACAAAAAACCGAAACCCAAGGGGACGGACCGGACCCAACCCGCCGACGGCGGGGAGACAGAGAGAGAAAGAGCCCCGCGCGCGGTCGGAAAATAAATAGGAAC